>JAMKCH010023960.1:0-66978 GCA_023653785.1 Ophioderma brevispina
CCATTTTAAACATCAACCTGTGTTCTAAATCGGTTACCACAAAGGTTATCCAATGCAGGCAAACCTGAGTTGTATTTTTTGGCCGATTTGAAAACAGCTATTTCCATCTTTTAAATGTCACAAAACCCATTGTCTTAACGCGGGAATTTAAGCACTTCGCCGGCAGCCAAGGCGCAGCATCGCGTCGCGCGGTTAATTTGGGCTGCTACTTGAAGCGTGCGCGTGCTTAATGTACTTTTGCTCGAACGCATCTTGAAAAAACGAAAAACAATATTTTGAAAATGTAACAATTCGCTAATTTCGACCAGATGAAATTTGGAGTTGGAGACAAAAGATTAAATTCAATAGTGCATAAGATGTATTTTCAATTCACTTACACAACATACTCAATGTTGAAGTTCAAAGATAAACGTATTTTGAGAAAGAGACAAGCCTTTACTGGCTGAAAAGTCACTTTTTTGTACTAAAACACGGATTTTTCTCAATGTTCATTTTTTCAAATTTGGCAAATTTGTCACAACAACATAACCCAAAAATAAATACGATTAAAAGTAAGGTTTAACTTTCCTACGATAGCAATCAGTATTCTCTAGGGACCGGTTTTGTCCGCAATTTTTTCATTTTTCGATTTTCAACTAAAGATATTCTCGCAATATGACTAAAATTTTGGAAAAGAAAGGTAAAAATCACACCTTTTTGACCATTTTTTCTTATATTTCGAAAGTATGCTCTATTTAAAAAAAAATGAAAAAAAAAAAAAACCGTCCCCGATACAAATTTGTCTTGTGTTCTAACTAAAAAATAACATAGATCAATGAAAACTTCAAATTTGTTTTGTTAGCTGGCTGAAATTTTGGACAAATCATGTGTTTTTAAGTATTTTCTCTTTCTCCATAGGAAAGTTTTACATTAATCTGATGCACATAATCGGGTGCAATCATCCAATTTTTCTTTCTAGAAATTTATACTGTTTAGACAATATCAAATGATTTTGTCAAGTTACAAAACCAAAATAGATACTCGGAAGCGCCAAGGTTGACACCTATCCTTAAGTCAGGCTTGAATGGGACCGTACTAGGAAGTAAAACAAAAGGTGATCAGATGTTTTTGATATACTTCTTCAATGGAGGAGAAAACATCATTCGTAGGGCCTATAAAAATCGGACCACAATCGGTGCGACAGCCTTTCGAACATGCTTTATTGCGGAACCACAGTTGCATACAAGCTGAAGTGCATATATCCTTACGCGTGACTGGTATAAAGCACTTCGTAGATTAACAAGTGTCGACCGACGTCCTGCCGACGAATGGGGGTTCATACTTCATCGTCAAACGTCGCCACCTAGTCTTTCGAACATGCGTTGGTACCCGTATCATGAAACATAGCGGCATTGCATAATATGCATTTCGAAAGGATTGCGTCTGCAGATCTGCGGGAATTATTGTGATTCATAATACTTCATTGGATGCGTCAGCCACGCTAGCTTTCGACATGCTTTGCGGCCCGGATGCAGAACACAGATCCACGTTGCGTAAAAAGCATGAAGTACACAGAGCTGAATAATAAACCCAAGAGGGGAATCGCGAGTGTTATTGAATAGGCCACAGTGTAACCGTATTTCCTCACACCTCGCGCGCATCCTCTTGTTGCGCAACCACCGTGCACAACCAGCCGCGATTCGTCGCTGTTACTGCACAATCACACGCACCTACACAGCTTTGCGCGCGCGTATTATCATGTTTGCATTTCCCCAGTTTCCATTGTCCGATCGCCCGATTTTTCTGCATAATTATGGCGAAAATCAATCGATGGAAGAAACCATGCATCTACAAAGATTCCTGCAATCCTAATACACAAAAAGTCTCCCCGATGACCCTTTAACTTTGCGTAGAAAAGAATATTTCTGCCCGAGTGATAGCATGTGGCATCGTGTTGTTATTGGTTGTGTTTCACTCGTACAGTTGAGCGAAACTAAAATACCACGTGTTCACAGTATGCATTAAGGTAATTTTTCCAAATAGGGCACGATACTTAACCAACTAGTAGACTGGTCGTGAGGTCCCCAAAACACCCAACCCGGAATAAGATGTCCCGTCCAATATTTTTGCATCAATTTTGCATGCGAATGGTGGTTTTATAAATATCAAAAAATCCCCAAAAATCCACTTTGGGGAAAAAATTTATAATAGCATTAAAAAGTGGGGTTTTGAATCAAATGGAATTTTCGCTTGCCGATGTTCGGGTGCCCGCGTGGACATGCGCTTGCGTTGACGAAGTGCGTGTTATGTTATTTTCCTCAATTCGCGCGCATGGCTTTGCGCGATAAGGTAGGTATTGCAAAAGCGTAACGCGCAGTTTCCACATATAAGGAGCATAAAGTCCAAGCAATGGTATTGAGTGCGATTTTATCATCTTTTTTTGTGTATAGCCTATTATCGTACGATTATATTATATTTAGTGTATTGGTTTTGTTTTTGTTCTAGAATTGGATTACTTTCTTGATTTGAGACTTTTTAAAGATTCATGTCAAATTTTAAAAGTCGAAATCTTATAAAGAAAGGTTGACCCTTTTTGTCCCGTATGAATAGAACTAGGTTTATAAAAAAAAAAAACTTGTTTTTTAGTTCTACAAGAACCTTGCATGGAAGGTTTGAAAGTTCTTTAGGCCTAAGTGTTTAGGTTTACAGTAACAGTTTTACAAAGAAACAAGGATTTTGGTAGAAATTTATGATAAATAATGTCAGGTTTGTTTATAGTTTTAAGGATTAGGGGTTAGGGTTAAGGTTGCCAAAAACAATGTGATTGGTGCCATCACACCAAAAAACAGAGACAAATTAGAAAGGTTTGGTTTTCCGAAAAGCTTATATAAAGAAATCCACTATTCCGGAACCAAAGACCGTGTTCTACTATTCCGAATTCGAAGAGGTTCATTATTCTTTCGCGATTATTTTGTTTTCAACTAGGACCAATGTATGATAGGATCGGTTTAGATTCAAGGGTTAGAGAGGGTTTAGGATTGGGGTTTTAGGGGTATAGAGTTGTCAAACAATGATTGGTGTCATCACCACCAAAAACAAAAAATTGTATGGTGTGACATTTTGTTTGGGGGACGATTTAGGTTTTTTCTAAAGTTGATGATAAACGCAGGGCCATGGTAATTTTAAATCATCATGTTTTATGTTCCAATGTGAAAAACAAAATCGGAGTAGCGAACCTCTTTTGAAATTCGGAATAGAGAACACGGCACTTTGGTTTCAGAGTAGGGACCCTTTTTCAATATTCGGAATAGCGATATTCGGAATAGCGAACCTTTTTTTGAAATTCGGAATTGCGAATCTTCCGCACATATAGCGAACATTCCAAACCTCCTTTGACGCGTCTAGTTTTGAAAATCGTAATATATTTCACAGATAAATGGAGAATACTAAGATTTCAAAAGCTAAAAAATAACTGCAATCCGACCATATAAAAGTGGAATTAGAGCCCGCCAAATAAGTGCCAGATTTCTGGGACCACCTAATATAAAAAATAGCGCCTTCACATCTCTCAGATCCGGTGTGAAAGCAAACTCGTCGGCGGGAGCCATATAGTCTGGGCCTCCAGAAATGATATAAGGAATACAAAGGTGGAAACCCAAGTTGCGTGAAGAGTCATTCTGAATGAGTGCCCTATTCTTCACAATTGTAACCGACGACTGTGAGTACGCCCGGACTATAATTACTTCTACACCGGTCAAGATACTCCACTGCCGGAGCTTCGGTTCCGCCAAAGCTTTGGCAAGGCCATCTTTGCTGCGAAATCATTAACATTTTGCGTGAACTATTTTTGACACAATTAAACGCCACATAATACTTCAATTCCCAATAAATTCAAGTGAAATTGTATATATCTCAGTGTTGTTATATAGTTTTGAAAAGCTGTCCTAGCGCTCTCTAAAAAAAAAAACAGTGAACAACAGAGTGTGTATTAAACCGCTTGTAAACCACCTTAAAATGAGTGGTTTTAAATAAAAGAGTTGACTTTTCGCTATTTTGGGGAAAAAGAGTGGATTTCAACTCGTTTTTCCTTGTTTTTCGTTCGTTCTGGGAAGTGTCCTTCGTTTATCTCCTCAAACGAGGTGAAAATTCACTAGTTAGAGTGATTTTTCGTAGAAATTGGCTCTTTTAAGCAAAAGAAACAAAAAGAAAAAACTCATCTTGGATGGTGTACAACTCGTACATGTGGTTTTTCACCTCATTACATTAGAGAGTAAAATCGTTTTATCAAAAAACTGTTTAAACCGGATTTTTCCAACGGACCCTTTAAAATGCAAAAATGTTTTTAATCTCAAATCGAGTATCAAATACCAGAACTGTGTTTCAATGATATTTTGCGGGTAACCATGCTCAAAGCTGCATGGACAAAATGCGTTCAAACTGGACTTAAAAATCAGGTTAAAACTCCTACTTGCGCACCGGTTTCTGGGTCTGGGATAGAAGTCGCCAGTTGTGTAGTCTTGTCGAGGGATAGGGTACCATTTGAACAGGATTTAGGCCTAAATCTTGAAGAAAGTTGGAACACTCACCACTTCCTCCTATTGATGATGCACAACTCGGTTAGAGTTAAGAACTTACAAGCTCATGTGATCACTCAATTGAAAGCACCAACCTTCATTCTCATCAACATATCCTTCCCCGTCCATATATTTTCCAAGAATTCCACCAGTTCTATTTTTTTCAAGAAAGTTATGAGCAACCTACCAAAACGCGTTGAAGCGTTGTTACTCGTTCAGGTTATTTATTATTTATAAGAAACACCATAGGGACTACTGTCAAACTAAATAGTTAAAACCATGTGAGGCTTATTTCAGAACTTTGAACAAAAGCATACCTCAGACCTCTGTCAATAGACGTCAATCAGCCCTGGTGCCGTCAAATTTGTCATCAGACCTGAGATACGATTTGGTGGTATGTGAAGGGGGAAGCCTGCCGTGATGAATGAATAAGCTGGCTGCTTTCTGCACCACCCTCGCGGACTGGACTTATTCGTTAATGGCGGACATATATCAACATTAAGCCTGTGGAAGCGCGAGACAATCTACGCGCATTCCATTCTACTGGTATAAAACGCGCGCAATTATGTACGCGTAAGCTACTGCTCCGAAAGTTGCGTATTCGCAGCCGCAGAATCAAAACGATTTTGCTCTCAAGTTACTCCACGAAAAACAGAAGTGAGTTCGATTTTAAAACAGTCATAAAAAAAAATCCCCAAAGGGGATTTCAGGGCATGTTTTAATGGGTTAAAGAACGATTTTTTTTTGCTTCGAATGATATCCAAAACATTGAGACGGGAATATTTTTTCCGGGTTTCCTCGCTCAAGACCCGGCTATATGGTGGTGCCCAAAACTATTTACTCTCTGTCAAAGTACCTTTTACAAGAAGCGTTGTAAAGCGTGATGCGCGAAAGTGATCGTGCGATCTACTAGCACACTAACACAAATCCCGCCCCTCTGGCGTGCGCGCGCGTGTACCTCTGTTAGAGGTAATTTTGATAAATAGTATATGATAATGAAGTGCGTTGCTCATCATCATACTTTTGGGGACCTTGATTTTGGTTACGCTGTTTTGGGGGAGAGTCTTCGGGTCTGGCTTATATTTACTTCGTTGGTTCCTTACTTTATGCTTTGTCGCGTCGGATGAATGAACATACCAGTTAATATACCAGTTTTCGATGAAAATATACCCCTAACAGCTCCTAACGGGACCAATCTGCGGTAAAATTATACCCCTACGGCCCTGCTTTCAATACTGAATAAAATCATACCTTTTAAAGAACCAATAGTGAGAAAATACACTTCCAAACTTACTGTTAAAATTTTCACACTGCAGGGTTATTTTACTGACCTTTAAGTTAATTTTCCCATTTTTTCAATGAGCCTGCAGTCACAATCTACCTGAAATTGATACCCCTAGCGGGACTAGAACTGTTATTGTGCATTTGATACCCCTAACGGTAGTCCCGCATTTTGCGGCTAGTCCTTTTTTTTTTGGAACGGCATGGGTACCCGACCAAATCCAAGAACCCCTCGGGCTCGTATTAGACATTAAATTCTGGAATTTAATAAATCATAAATAAATTCACAGCTTTCAAAAGTGACAAAATTCTGGAATTCCGGCACCCTCTATAGGGGGGGGGGGCATTTTTTTCTGGATAGCCCATTACGTAAAAAGCATGTCTGCCATGAAGTTGAACCCATCTTTTATGAACCCCCTGGGTGTGAACCCACCATTACTGTGTCATGTCCTTACCTTTTTAGACCAGGTTCAGGTGTCGTGCCTGGATGAAGATATCAAAGAAATAAATTCAATAATTATACACAACATATTGATTTTTGAATGAGAAATGCATAATACAGTGATCAAGATATTTCAGAATTTAGCTACTGACAAAATGTCACTTGTCGTCACAGAAGACAGTGACAAAAACCAATTAAGATCTTGTTAGACTTTATATTTTAATCCTATATCTTTTCAAACTAATCAGACAATTTCAATTCCCTTGCATACTATGAAAGGTTATTTACACAACGCAAAAAATAAAAAAAAGACAATACAATTTTTTAATCATACATAAATAATAAGAAAATAAAAATAATGCTCAAACTCCAAACTGCTTTCGCTGGCTAACTGGACCATTCGTTACGTAAAAAGGGCCACTTATTAAAACAAAAAAAGGAAATTGACCATACCACTTTTAGGAAACGTGTTGTTTGTTTTTTTTTTCTCATTTTTTTCAACAATAGTTGGGTGTCTATATCGCGAATTTTACACCACATGAATATCGTGAGACGCCATATAGGCCTACTAACACACAACATTACTTTTTACCTTATCGCGTAAATTTTGAAAAGAAAATTCAATATTTAAAAAAAATATGCAAAATATTTCATCTCCCTGACTTATTAAAATCAAAATAACTCATTTTTTCAGTCACCACGGTTTTTTTAATCAACTTCGGGTGATTTTTTTTTTATTGAAATCGATTGTCGAATTCCTTACCTTCGCTACAACTTTGCAATGTTTATATGATGATAAACGTGAACACCCACTGAAGCGATGTCATATGTACCTACATCACGTGCGATCGGTAAAAACAAAATAAAAAAAGACAATTAATAGATGGCCTGTTTCCGTCATCCACAGGTGTGGCAGGAGATATAGTCCTCCGGGCTCACAGTCCGGGAACAATATAGGGCAATCGATTCAGTTGACTCTTCACGCAACATTACTTTCACGGGCTTACAGTCCGGGAACAATGGTGAACAATAGGGAAATTGATTCAGTTGACTCTTCACGCAACATTATTTTCACGCTTTATTCCGTTGTCGTCTATGGAGCCCGGACTATGATACCTGCCGGACTATGATTACTTTCACACCTGATCTACATTAAAAATTCACGAGTGATCACACCCGAAAAACTGTTTATCTAAGGTATAGCAGAAATACACGGCAGTCATATTTGTATTATCAATCGCAGTATGAAGCATCAGCCCCATTTGTTTTTTTCCTATATTGGACATATTTCTTGGAATTAATATGCACAAATAATGGAAGCATTGTAACTAATTGAGGAGAAGTCAACATGCCTTACCTTCACGTAAGTATAATCAGGCAGTGGAGGCCAAAAAATCAACGATAGTTTAGCACATGAAACGAAAACTTCTGATTTTTTATAATTTAGTAATGTAATTTGAATTGACAAAGACTCGATATCCGGCTTTATTAATGCAGAGATCATAAGCTTTAGCTAACATCAGTATTTGAAATGCATTCCCCGTCCCTATTAGCCTTTGTCAAAGACGATTCAAAATTTGCTCCACAAACTTGGACAATGTCTTCTGTATATATTATACAAGCAAAATTCACTATGAGCAGGTAAAATCTCAGTTCCCATGGCACAGTTCAGTACTTTGCATTCACCAGTGTATTTAGAAAATACACCCCTTGTTTTTTGGTATGATATATGATATTCAGATCACACAAGGTCAGTTCATGTCAATGTATGTACAAGTACAACCCACTGAACTGTGTCCTTGGTGGACGAGCATATTGTAACTCATAGTGAATGTGTCAATCAAAAATGTAGTAAGGGGAAATGTGCGCCCAAAATAAGTCACCCCAGTGCAATAATGACACTACATGAAAATTGTACAGTTGGATAGGGTATTTTGGCATTAGTGGCGTAACCAGTAGGGGGGAACAGAACCCCTTCCCTTTTCCCCACCTTCCTCCCAAATGAACTAACCGTTTGAACAGTGTCTGGAGAAGGATCCACCCCCTCAGAAAATACCTTTGCACCCTTTGCACCTCCACCATTATAAAGGACGCTAATTTTTTGTTGTTGTTTGCATTCCCTACACACGTCTACAGTTCAAATCTATGAAAATCAGGACTAAGTTAAAACAAAATTCAAAGACAAAATTCAATTCCGTGTGCAAGTGTAAGTTATAAAATACATTTCCGAGGTCTTCGATTTCTTAAAACAAATAGAGTAATACGTACATAGACTTTTTGTATAATTATAGCAGACAATAGGTTAATGATTTGAGAAATTGAGATGCTTTAAAATTTGCTGGGATTTATATACTTCAGCTTCAGAGAGCCCACGCTTTTCAAAACTTATATAACTTTTCATCCATTGTTTTTTTTTTTACCCCAATAACCCTTCAAATCATATTAGACCAACTTAGATGTAGTTGCCATTCCGCAATAATAATACATTTTAAAATGAAATCAATTATTTTAGACCTCAAATTGTGATATTTTCCAGTGCGTCTTCAACCAGCGATTTTATTGCTTTCTCGTGTACCAAAAAGTAACCATGCATGTTGACGCCACCTCCTGACTGACTGACAGATAATTCCTCTTTTTTAACCACAATGGGTATGGCAGGTATCAAGGCCTTAGTCAAGGGCTTTGCTTTAATTTTGTGATTTCTAGGCCTCTACCGCCTGGTCTCGAAGATTCTTCTTTTGACATATCGCCCTCTAGAACTATTATTTCATTCCAGGCGGTGCGTTCCAAGGCCATTTCAGTTGCTGAATTGATGAATTCCTCATTGAAGGAATGACCCAACTCCACATTTTGGCTAAATCGATATAGACCAAGGAAATGAATGCTACCACAACTGGCTTCCAATGTGCAAGAAAAGCCTAAGTTACATTCTTAGGTGGGCTAATTATAGCAGATCAATATGGTATGAAGAGAAGACCCAATTCATTCGTTTACTACTTACCGTACCACTAATGTGTGATGTGTCCTTGTTATTGCTTTTTTTGTTACTAATCAATGTCTAATGCTTTCACTTAACGGACTATTCTCAAAAAAGTGAACCCATTTCAATTTGAAAAATCGGAAAAACAAAGTCGCGCAAAAATGTATTTATCATACATTTTTTATTAGCTAACATATCATACATCATGGAACAACAAAAGTTATGAACACCACTGTTCCCATATTTTTACATTTGAACCTTCAAATTAAGTTGTTTTTTCCTGTTTTTTGGGGCCTTGTATATTACGTTATCCGATATGCATCTCGGATAAATTTTGATTTTAAAAGAAGTATTAACACTTGAATTCATGAATTCTCAATTAATGGTGCGAGACATATCAGGAATGCTTGTAGTGAAAGCAATAACTGGTATGATACAAATGTGTACTTTAAACGGCAGTCCTTCTCTACGTCTATTTTGTATTTTTTATCGATATTATGAAAGTTTTCAAAACAAGACAAGATCTTTTTTTCAATACGGATAGTATCCTGATATTCTTAGGGCTTAAATTTATTTGCCTTTGATAAGCATATTTTAACCCTCTTTTAAAATTCAATTATCACTTGCATGAAGTACGATGTAAATCTATTTCAATATCCTTCGTTTTCACGTTGTTGGTATGGATAACGTAGTATACATCATAATGCAGTAAATAAACGTATTTTCTAAATCCACTTTCAACATGCTTAAATAACGACAGTGAATACGTAAATAGGTTGTTTTTTACTAAACAATGACAAAATGTAGCTTCCATTTTTTTCGAATTAGGTTATTTTGTTCTTTTATAAAACCACATCGTAGGCCTATATCTCTAAATTAATACTTTCAAAAGCTACTGCTTTCACACCGCAGTAAGTTCTGTATAGTGTCTCCAATTTTGCCCTTATACCAATCCGATGTCATAGTTGTTATTCACTTTTTTCATTTGAAATCGCATATCCACAGAGCCAGCGGCTTCCATTTTCTTGTCCCTTTTCTTGTCTTGTGGCTTCTTTGGAGAATCCACAGACCATTATTCCATCTTTTGTTTTGCCTCGGGTTGGTAAAATTCACTTAGTTCTTAATATTCGGGACCGAGTTTAGCTTCGTGAGGTCCATGGGTTGAGTCTCCATCCGAAGTTCTGTTTCATTTTTACGATACCGCTGAAAAAAATAAAGAATTAATATAAGTTTTACGATGAAATATGTCAGATTTTAGTATAACATATCATTAAGTTGCAACAGTGGTATTTTAAACAGCCGACACTGAGGTCCTATAGGCCTAATTCTTTTCCCTGGCCTATCTATTAGTAGCGGAAAGTCAGACTTAAAAAACTTCTGTTTCTATCCTTCACAAATTCTAAAATAACCATGACCTTTTTTAAAAGAATTGTGAACAAAGATTGTAACACAAAAGATATTTAAATAGGCCATAAAACTTCCCGTATATTACGTTATCTCACGCAATGGAGCCACTAATGTGCAACCTAAAACCCCATAGCACACCTAATAGCATATACATAGCCCCCGTGCACACTCCATGGCATACGGCTGTGGCAGTACTTAAAAGACAGTATCACTTCCCTATTATGATTACCACCAAAGTGCCACAACACCAGTCCCAATGTACCCTGCCAGTGTGTATTTTAGCAAACTCTATGGGGGGAAAAACGGGTTAAAGACCAGAACAGTGACTTAACTTACCTTATTTGGTTTGCAACAATTCCAAAACATTACTGCGAGGAGCATTGGCAGAAGAGTAAAAATTACCTGACGACTTATAGAGGATTCCTGTATTTTTCGGTCTTCGTTTGGATAACGTAATATACGTAACGTAATAGACATTTGATGCGTTCATGTGTCTAAACTTGGGGCGAGTGCAATTAATCCGAATTATTTCGACTATAAAGTGTAGGGTTATGTGTGTCTATAGCACCGATTTCTAATAAATAGAAATCTGTGGTCTATAGCCAAGTATATCTTTTAGTAGTCTAGCCTCTCACTTTAATTTAGATTTGCCTATAACATAATATACATGCTTAAAAAGGGACGCATTTAATTTGGGAATATATTTTTTATCGAGGCAAATTGCAACCCAACATTTTGATTTCTGAATTATCAATGTATACATATTTTTGCATTAGAGCTATGCAAAAGGGTGGTATTATCATTGCAGTTACATTTTTCACATTAATTGTATATTAATACACTGATACATCATTAATATACAAATGATTCACGGAATATATACTGGCTTCTTGTAGCTTACCAGGAAATGTTATCTGGAAGATTGATACCTATCAATATAATGATGCATTTTAATGAAATAAAAACCACTGGTATGAATAAATATTGATTATTTAGGTAACTGTAGCATTGTAAAATAAGTGCACAGAGCTACGGAACACCATTTTGGCATGTTTTAGGTGTTTATGGAGTAAATGACCGAGATCATGATATGTAAAGTATAGAAAACTAGCTATGTCCTTGTTGTAGATCTCGCAAAGTACCTAAAAGGAACATTAACACGGTTACTCCATTTAAGCAAATGCAAACAATTGTGGATCAAAGAATGAAATAACTTACTGGCTTCACTTTTTTGAGAATGGCACATATAACGATTTCCTACGCCCCTCAGGAATATATTAGGCCGACTTGATGTCATATCAGGCTCATAGTTTTAACCAGAGCCTCACATGTCAGTATTGCACGAATCTAAAGACTTCCTCGCAGAATGACGTCGTCCACAACATCTTGTGACGCGTGACGTCTTCTCTGAATTAAACCCTGATCCATAACATTACAACCCAGCTGAAGGGTGATGATATCACCCGCAACATCGGCTGGTCCGAATAAGTTGAATTTTCTTTGGTGGTTTTCATTAAATTACTACTTTGATCTTTTCCAACCCAGATGAGAGAGAGTTTACATGATCATAAACCACAGTGCAATAGTACAGTGAAATGGCAAAACGGTCTAAAACTATTGCACGGCTCAAATCGCGCGAAAATTCTAACCACGCTCTTCTTAGAGTGTCAATATTAATGACTTTAAAATAACTTATTGTATAGGCCTTTAACATGGAACATAAACCGAGACAAGAGACAAAGATTTTCTACATACCATTCAGATTTTCAGCATCATTCCGATTGATCGATTTCGCCAAACTTGGCAACATTGGCCGCCACACGGCATCTCCAAATATTAACCATGCCTGCAGTGTTTATGCGACTCTCTTCCATGGATACATGCGTATAGCGTATACGCGAGATCCTCGTTGCTTTTGTCATGCGTAGTGCACGCTGCCGAAAAAAAAGATGCGAATTTCGCATTACGCATACGCAAGTTGCGCGGCATGGTGTTGACATCTTATCACAAAACAGAGATTCTTCCACAGATATATATATCTGTGGATTCTTCAGATCATGACATGTTTGGAAACTTTTGTCTTGAATTTAGAATTGTTCTTCCCAAAAAGAATCATGTCTGCTAAACTCAACTTGCGGTTGCAATGGGTGAATAAATAAATAATCTGTCCGATATTAAGGGGAAAACATTAAAAGGTTATTTTGTTGTTGTTTGCTTGTGTTTGGCCGAGGATACATTACGAGTCCACAAATTATTAGAGTAAAAATTCTTTAATCAAAATGCTTAAAAACGTGTATATTTGGTGAGTCTTGATTTTGTCAAGACCGCATGCGAACACCAAACACGCAGCTTTATTTTACAAGCGCTATTTGTCTTTTGAGATTTTTTTCATTAGATTGTGATGAAATAGGTTCTGATTTTTTTAAAATACAGTGTAAGTCAATAAAAACCCTACATTCGGGAAAGATTTTTTCTTCCAAGGTTAAACATTATTTATGCTTGAATGTTTGCTTTGGTTGTTGCAGGGATAAACAGGCTATCAGAAGATTTTTATTTGGTGTCTTTCTGACTTTGGGTTCAGAAATTATGTCAATTTTGCGGAGAGACCTAAAAATTCTGTTTGGCCGATTTTAGCCATACAATGCGGAGAGACTGACACCGACGTATACCATAACACATTATAGCAAAAAAAAAAAAAAAAAAAAAATTTGGTGAGTCTTGATTTTGTCAAGACCGCATGCGAACACCAAACACGCAGCTTTATTTTACAAGCGCTATTTGTCTTTTGAGATTTTTTTCATTAGATTGTGATGAAATAGGTTCTGATTTTTTTTTTAAAATACAGTGTAAGTCAATAAAAACCCTACATTCGGGAAAGATTTTTTCTTCCAAGGTTAAACATTATTTATGCTTGAATGTTTGCTTTGGTTGTTGCAGGGATAAACAGGCTATCAGAAGATTTTTATTTGGTGTCTTTCTGACTTTGGGTTCAGAAATTATGTCAATTTTGCGGAGAGACCTAAAAATTCTGTTTGGCCGATTTTAGCCATACAATGCGGAGAGACTGACACCGACGTATACCATAACACATTATAGCAAAGGGGAAAATTCACACAGGCAATTTCAGATGGTAATCGATTTCTTCTCGACAAAAACATATCAGTTTGAATAAAATGATCTATTGTGTAACATAATTAGGGCCTATATGTAAAATATCTTCAACAAATTAAATTACGATTGTTCAATCATAAGGAGTCAGTTATTGATAATTACTCCATATCAATGTCTCAGTTCATGAACATAATGAAACTGCTCAGAGAATTTTGTTTTTACATCTCTAAGGTAATCATTTTACACAAGTACAGTATACTCAGCGTCCATAAATTGCGAGAACAACATAAAACTGATGTTTTCTGCAAATAAATTGGAAATAAACTTAAAATTCAATATTTTAAGTCTTTTTTCAAGTGGAATACAAAACCTTCTATGGTTTCACTTTGGCTCCCAAGTTTCGATGATAGGTTAAATTCATGAAATTTTGCTGAACCAAAGTAAACTGTGGTCTTATACCAGTTATCTTGACTTTCTTATTTGGGAAATTGAACATTTTTTCACTCAGCATTTTCTTTTGTAATCTCCGGGATATTACTTTGATAATCCTTCTATTATTCTCCCACCTTCTATTGCTTAACAATAATTGCTGTTAAATGTTTTTAATCACTGCTGAAGACCATATTACTCTATGTAAACAATGCATCTTTGTTTGGCTCAAAATCGGCCAAACCGGATTTTTTAAGTCTCTCAGCAAAATAGGCATAACTTCTTCCTCCTAAGTCCAAATGACACCAAATAAACGTTTTCTGAAAGCCTGTTAATCCCTCTTTATAACCAAAACAAACATTTGAACAAAAGTAATTCTTAACTATTTTAATTTAATAATATTTTTTATTCTGCATGTATAGTCCGGGTTAAAATTGAGGGAGGTGCCACCTGGAGAAGGAGAAATTCTCATGTGGTTTTCCTATCTCAGTTTTTCATGGGGAACAGGAATATCTGAGGTAAACAGGCTGTATCCTGAGAACTTTCACGTGAGGGCGCTTTTTTCAAAATGGCCGCCAAAATCTCATATAAAGTGTGTATATGGGATAAATAAGTATCAATGAGGTATTTTTGACCACTTTCTGCATTAGTTTTGATTAGATTTAATCACAAAGAAGCTATGTTTGTATTACAGAATCTATAAAGAGGTCCAAAATGAGGGCGCTTTTCAAAATGGCCGCCAAAATCCCATAAAGTGTATGTGGGTTAAATAAGCATTTATGAGAGGCGTTTGATCAAATTTTGCATTAGTTTTGATATTAGTTATTCCAAAAGAAGCTACATGTAGAGTACATAATCTTTAAAAAGGTCCAAAATGAGGACGCTTTTCAAAATGGCCGCCAAATTCACATGTAATATTGTTTTGCGAGTCTACCAGACGATACCATGAAACAGATTTTGCCAAATTTAAATTAAGTTTGGTCACATATTTGATTAAACCATGTGATTGATAAAAGGAAGGCTATCAATATGAGTGTTTTTCAAAATGGCCGCCCAAATCTTGATAATGACACGAAAATGTATCAGCAATTGTGTAACAAAAATGCATTTAAATGTTGATTTCTTAATAGAACTACTCGTCATTATTTGAGGATTATCAATAGTGATCACATTCACAATGCATATCACAATTGCAATAATATTTTAATTAAAGGTCATCATAATAACTTGTTGGTGTTTTCTGTTCACTATATACTGATAGAAATACATTTTCAACACTTAATACTTTTTAAATTATCTAAATAATTTGTATCTTCTTGTAGGATATTCAAGAATACATGAGAAGTCCCCTCGTCTATGAACCCCTATCCCTTGTCTTACCAAGCCTTTTTGTAACACGGTTTACCAAGGGGGTGTTAGCACCCCGGGAATTCTGTTATTAAGCAGCCGATGCTTATGTTTGTACTATCAGTGGATATATATGGTCCTCCTTTTTCCATTGAAACCAAAATAAGTACCAACATACCTAGCATGGCATCGCAAAGACGTCTTAAAGTGCGCCAGTCGACAAAATTGGCATTTTCCACAGAAAATAGACGAATAGGTAGGAATATCGAATTTTCATGCGGTTTTCAGCTCTAAATGATGGCAATTGACTAGTTTACATAAACATAGCGTTTTAGACCAATACTGTGTAGAATATTAAAAAAAAATGCCCTAAAGTTTTCTTGCACTGTTAAAAATGTTCCTAATTTTACCAGACTTTACCTTTTAAATTACGGTAAACCCCAATTATCCAATAATCTTCACGCTTTATTACCTATACATAACATAAATTACAATTTGGAAGCAGAAAAAATGTAAATAAACAGTGGTCAGGAAATAATACCACACATTTTGAAAAAGAGTAGTATTTATACGCTGACCGTTATTATATTTTCCGTAATATTACGTTCTTTTTTAACATACTTGTTTTTAATTGTAAGAATATGAACTATGAAAATCGTTTTACCTATAAAATGTGTTAAATAACGTCGAAAGTAACGTCATTAAAAAAATTCAAAATCTTATTTTCCCTTTCATTTTTAAAAATTAGTTTGAAAAACTCTTGTTGAACTCGATTCCTCCTTTTTGTATTATATTTCGTTTAATTTGAAAAAAAGTAGTACACACATATACATATACTTAATTTTAGCGAATCGAAATCTGTAAAATATGTAGTGTAGTGTAGTGGATAAGGTTTAGGATTGTAATCTTAAGCCCTTGGTTCGAATCTGTGTAAGGTACATGTATTGAGTTTACTCATATGATGATAAAAAGTATTTGGTGACATTAGAATGAACAAATTACCATATAAAATAAAGTGTATAAACGGGTTTAAATATTTATTTCTTCACGTTTTCCCTTTGTTTATTGCCTTTTTCTCGAAATTGTTTGCCTGAAAATATTTTTTTACAACCACGTTGTGACGTAAATACAACGTTTGTATAATGCCATAGCGTGAAAATTTGGTCAGAGGATTGTAATAACGTTTTAATTCTTAATATTGTTGAACAAGTCAAAAACCAACAATAACGTTGAAGATGAGATTCTACGCCGTTATTTTACGTTCCTGCAATGGTTTCGTATTTTTACGGATCCAGTTATTTACGTTCCGCAAGTTGTGAGTACCAGCCGCCAGTCAAATCCCTGTTTTTTACAGGTTTATTTACAGTGGGGTGACCAAACCACACCTCTTACCCTCGACTTTGACGGCTACCTAACCTGGTAAGGGGCTACCTTACATTTTTTCACTAAAATGAAGGAAAGGTGATAAATTTTACCTGAAGCTTTTTACGAAAGGTTGTGGCATTTAACACACCAGAGGAAAGTTCACCGGGGGGGGGGGGTTAGATGTGTGCAGAAAGTTAAGGTGTATAACTTTCACTGGTATTTCACAAATGTTTCCCACATTTCTACCATAAAATGAGTTTTTTGACAAGCTGTTTTGAAAAACTCCCCTTTGAATTCAATTTTGGTTTTTGTTCCTTGGTTGTTGTTAATTCTTCGCCTAAAAATATGTATATCAAAGATTGGCATAATGTTGTTTTTATATATTGTTCATTTTGTTTCAAAACAAGAGATCAATCTGATTTGATTTCAAGTTTGATGTTGACATTCATCCAAAATACATCACGTTAGATTATTCCAGGCTTTGGGTTTGACTGGACTTTTTCGGTGAGTTTTATTTCCTTTGACATTATCAGTAACTTGCACAAATCCGAACAGCGTAAGGGGCGTTTTTCCAAGTTGAGGGTCTCTTCATGTATAATTGAATATCCTAACACCAAAATAAAACTTATTTAGAGAATTAGAAAAGTATTAAATTAATATGAAAAGTTTTTTTTTATTTCTGTCCGCATAGTGAACAGGAAAACACAACCGTTATATGATGACATCATTAAAATTTAATAGGCATGTGAATGTGAACACTACTGATTAATTAATCCTAAATAATACAACGAGTTCCATATAAGGGGGATGCTGCATGATAGAATTTCTTCAGGGATTTTCTTTAATAGTGATATAGGGTTTTTTCATTGGTGCTGATTCAAAATCTGTAATAAAAATAGGGGGTCAAGGACTTCGTTTTCTCGAGATTTTACGTTATAAAAAACACATTTTTTGCCAACATTTGTACACAGTTCTATGGGAAATGTGTTAAAATGATGCGAAAATCGATCACAGCAAGAAAAGCCTCCGGGAATTTTTATAATTTTTAACTTTTAAAAAAAGAAAAAACCTAAAAAATTAAAAAAAAAAAAAAAAAAATGGGGGTCACGGACTTACTTTTTTCGTTATTTGACCAAATGTGGCCCACACAAAAAGTGCACAGTTGTATTTTGCTTTGCACTGTTTCTGCAAACGCGTAATTTTATTCACGCCTCACGCATCACCAAGAGATGCGCAAGCGTATCGGTTGCGACGAGGAGCGATCCAGAGGTATATCGCTGATTCTGTTGACTCTACGTAGGTTGACTCTAGATATACCTCGATGATGGAAAGACACGAGGTATTTCCCACCTAATGAATAAATATTCATATTCATTTTTGATTGCTATTCCTCCGCATTTCAACCTTATGGGCCTATTAGTTTATTTTATCTTGGCAAAATGTATGGTTGCCTCCGGCTTGGCTATAACAGTGTCCGGGAACAGTGTCGAAGAGGCATGATAGGACCGGGACAGCGGATTCAAGCATATTTTAAAAGTGTGGTTTATTTTTTTCCTTTTCACTTTTTTAAAATTTTGGTTTTGTTGGGTTTGTCGTAGTGTATAAAGTTTTTAAATGTTGAGGTGCTTTCGAATTAAATGTAACATGAAATAAAAAATTCAAAGATTTGTTGAGTCCCTTTGCTTTTATCTATACCAGTATCACAGGAACATTCAGGGAGAGGTTAACCGTGAATGAAAAAGTAGGTATAGGTACGTAAACCTGTTTCACACTTTCTGAGTTTTGCCTGCATAGCTAGCTAGCTCGTTACCGACCTACCCTGAAAGATAGGCTTTCTACTGTTTAAATTCCTACAGAATTTTGTTTTATTTGTCGGATCTGAAAAATTCAACGAAGCGGTTCATGGGAAATGAAGCTTACCAAAACAAATACTCTCCAGAATTGGATGGAATTTTCAGCATACAGCCATTGATGGTTCTCTAGGATTACGGGTGAGTGTATCATAATGGCAACAATCATCTCTGAATAAACCTGTATCTCAATCTACAACTAACATTTATAATATCGATCTGAGACACATTTTCTATGTCATCATGATTATATCAGTTTAATCTCTTGATATGACTGCATGTACAATAAATAAAAAAACTATTAGTACACAAGATGTTTATCTTGAACTGTTGATAAGGAGGCTGCAAAGCATTTTTTTACAAGATAAACTCATGCAGTTTTTATTTCATATTACACAATTTGATACATGCTATGCTATTCATCAGTAAATCAGCGCCCAAACATTAATGTGCAAATTAAATGACTAAATAAATAAATATATTAAAGTAATAGATAAATAAAATAATAATAAAATAATAAATAAATGTAAATGCCTGTTATCGTGACATGCGCGGGTTTTCTCCACTACTTGCATTCAGATTGTCCAAATTGGAGGTTGGGCCATCAACAACCTTCACAACTGCAAAACAAAAAAGCATGTCGTAGGCCTATAACATTTTCAAACAATCTAACAATTGCCGTTCTAACTATGTACAGGTAGTGCATGGAAATACTGGTTGAATTATTCTCTTTCAGCCTCTATATTGTTTATATCTCGCCAAATCGGCCAGAAGAAGATGTGATGGAAAAACAGCACAAGACCGCACCTTTTGTTTTAAATTTCGCGCAATATACTACGCAATTTTGCTGCGTTGCGAATGCGCAGAAAACTTCGCGTCCCATGTAGCGAAAAAAGGAATGATTCTGTTGCAGGGTTCTAAATCTACTCGGAGATCCCTGCGCGTACGACCGTAGGACGGTGTGCATACGATCATGCAGCATCCACCTTAAATGAAAGTAATTTAAATATTTATTTAAATGTTTTTGTTACACACTTGCTGATACATGTTTAATGTCCATTAGATTTTTAAGGCCATTTTGAAAAGCGCCCTAATTGAGAGCCAGCATAGCCTTCTTTTTATATCAATCACATGGTATATGTTGACAAATATGTGAACAAACTAATGTAAATCTGGGCTAATCTGCTTCGTTTGTTAGACCCACAAATATATACATTGGAATTTGAGTCCATTTTTGAAAAGCGCCCTCATTCTGGAATCTATAGATTATGTGTTACACATAGCTTTTTTGAATAATTCTAATCAAAACATATGCCAAAATATGGTCAAACCGCCACTTCATAATTGCTATTTTAACCCCTAATACACTTTCACATGGGGATTTTGGCGGCCTTTTGAAACAGGCGCCCTCATTGGATCTCTTATAGATTTTTAATACAAAGTTAGCTTCTTATAAGTAACTAATGAAACTAATGCAAAGTGTTCAAAACTGAATCATAGATACTTAATTAACGCATATTTACACACTTTTTGGGATTTTGGCCGGCCATTTTGAAAAAAATAGCCCTCACGAAAAGTCTAAGGATCAGCCTTTTACCTCAGATATTCTTTGTCCCCATGAAAAACTGGTCTAGAAAAACCACATGAGATTTCTCCTTTCCAGGTGGCCCTCCCTCAATTTTACCCGATAATGTAGGTTTTTTTTTTTGGTTTTACTCACCCAGTATGTGATGAGGCCCCACTCGAAGTACAAACATTTATCTAATCACTCAGTACCTCGGCCTAGGGTGACTGATACGTACAGTATTACTGCGAATGATATGCACGTAGGCCAACAGTGGTTTTTGTAATACTCACTGATATGCCGTTGTACTTCTAGGCCTATCGCTAGTCTAATGTGATTGTACATAATACTCGTCAATGTCGTGAATTAGGCTTCACAAGTTGATCCAATGTTTACATAAAATATCCCTCCTTGACATGCCAATGTATTTTTAGCCTTAGCAATCACCTAATGTTTACATAAATATTTTCTCAAGGAGTGTCATTTAGACTATGTCAAGCCTAGATAGCTAATGTGTAACACGATGCTCAGATAGTCAGTATAGTGTAGGCTTAGAATTCACCTAATGTTACTATAAAATATCTACTCAATGATGTATCATTCTAGGTCAAGCCTAGTGAAACGGGATTGGAATTAGCCTGTATTTTCTTAGTGTTTTATTTTGTAACAAAGATAAGGCTCAAATGGTATCCATAGCTCTCTGCTTACAAATTAAGTCCATTACGTCAGTACAAATTATGCAAGTCATGTTCATGTACTTGCCAATCAGCGCGTCGGCGCCGCGTGATCTATTCACACCACGCGTAGTGCGGCACTGGCAAGGAAAATGTCAGTTCCGTATGACAATTACAAGTACTTGACGTTGTGATGTAAACTGACGACGAAGGCTGGTTGTAATAAAATTCTGAGAAACTGATTTACCGAGACACGTGCGTCACTTCAGAAGGGGCGCAAGGTTCTGCCCCTGCAACTTACCGCGAGTACTCCGGGAGCGATCACAGGGCCGCGTTCACGACTTTTACCCAAATTGGCGTCAGAAGTGGGATCCTAATTGACGACGTGCGAGGCTGTGGTGAAGGTGGAACGTGAGCGACGAAGGGAGTTGTATGTGCGAAGAAGTAGTGGTGCTGCGGTCCTGCGACGGGTGATTCAAACGGTTACGTTGGGTGGACGAAAGCGACGAAGAAGTTGTATGGCGGACGGAGGCGACGTTGGAGTGGTGTGCGCGACGACTAGTCCCGGTGCTGCGGTTATGCTACGGAGAGTTCAACGGCTGCTACGTTGTGCTTGACATAAGTGACTGGAGTTGTGTGTGAAGACGGAGGCGACGGTAGTGGTGCTGCGGTACTGCCACGGTGATTCAACGGCTGGCTACGTTGTGTTGATATAAGTGACTGGGGAGTTGTTTGTGCGACGGAGGCCGACGTAGTGGTGCTGCGGTACTGTTTAACTACTGGTGGAATCAACGGGATGAAGGTGACGTAAGCGATGGGCAGCCGGAGGTCTGGAGGTAGTGAGATGGTGACATAGTGGGGGGTCCGGATTTTTTTAGAAAGCGGTGGGAGACCTTAGTCGTGACGATATATAGAGGGTGCTTGTGAGCGGCTGGTGAGTGACGTGATGAGTTCGGGATCAAGCTCGGATGATTCTGGTCGCCAGGTCGCATGGTAAAGCGGGATATTGGACAATGTGAAGAGTGTAGGTGGAGAGACATGGATGATGGATGAGGACCAGGTGTCAACGGATGAGTACTGACGAGCAGAGGTATCGTGGGTGAGAAACGGGAACCGGGGGCAGTTAGGAAGAGGGGTGATCGGCCTAGGCGCTTAGGCGGGAGAGATTCATAGGGAGAGCAGTGGACAGACGGAGATGATGAGGACGAGTATGAGAGACAGATAGAGGCGTAGAAGACGACGGAGATGAAGAGTTAGACCGTCAGTGGTAGAAGGCAGGAATAAGGTGAAGCGGCGTTCGCGAATGGGCCGAAAAGAAGGACGGCGCCCGAGATGAAGAAGAGCAAAAGCTAGTGATGGAAGACAGCAGTATGATGCGGAGTAGAGGAGGGTAGAGGACAGAGCAGAAGGAAGTGTGGAGAGCAGGAGAGGGCTAAGAGATTGGTCGTCAGCAACAGGAAGAAAGAGCGAAGAGCAATCGGGAGGTGCGCCCGTGAGCGGCAGATTGAGTTACAGGAGGCTGGGAGAGACGTCTTAGGGGCAGTTGGTTATCAATTGAAGAAGAAACGCAGAGGAGAAGAGACGGACAGTAAAGGGATGCTGAAGCTAAATGTTGGAGAGAGAAAGACAGATACCGTGAGCGGGAAGGCTACAGATCAGGTGTGGGAGATCGTTGGAAAGGGTTACCCTTAAGTATGAGGGTGGGGGGAGTCAGATGTCCGTAGGACGGGTGGGTGAGTCGAGGTAAAGTTGAGTCTGACCAGATGGAGAATGTGCGAAGAGGGGAGATGGAGAGATATGGCCGCTAGCCGACTGGAGTTAGAGGGAAGGAGACCGAAGATTGTGAGGGGGAGGAGGGCGCGGCCCAGTGAGACCGGGTAACGCCGATGGAGTGGAGGAGTATAGAGCGGCAGCACGGAAGGGGAAAGAGGTCAGAGGAGATCGCGCGCGCCCACAGGAAGCGAGCAGAGTGAGCCTGCGCGTGTAGGTGACGGCACGAAACCAAGGAGGAATCATAAGCGCGAGCGGCGGAAGCTCCCATAGGTTCCGCCGAATGTGGAAATATGTGTGAGATGATTTTTATATTATGAATAAGGGGACGGAGTAATCAGGAGAGGATTGAGAGCCTTGTTATATAAAGTAAATTCTACAAGAAATCAACCAATAATCGGGCGGCAAATCGAACTAATCAAAGATGAAATTTTGATCGTTGAGGGCAATTTGGGTAGGTAAATAGGGACGATGAGGGAGAAAGATAAGTGTTGCTGCAAAATTAGAGAGCGTTAGTCGTTGTGAGGAGATGAAGTCCAACACAGATGTTTGGTGAAGTTGGTTCGGCGGTGAAAAGAAAAGGTTGCGGCTTCCATCACAACCTGGATGTATAGCAAGAGGCCGGCTGACTTGAGACGCAAGGGCAGACGTGCCGCACCGACTTTGGTTGAATGGCAGAAGCGGGCCAGGCGACTGTGGACTTGATGGGACAGGCGGGCCAGACACTTGGATGAATGGCCAGACGGGCCAGACGGACTTGGGAATGGCAGACGGGCCAGACGACTTTGGATGACTGGGCACACGCGACGGGACGATCTTGAGATGAACTTGGCAGATGGGCCGGGAATTGAGACTAATGGCAGACGCGCCGGACTGACTGGAGGCCCAGCGGGCCAGACGACTGAGATGGATGGCCGAGGGCCAGACGACTCGGATGAACGATCAGCAGGCCGAAAGACCCTTGCATGGCCGCTCGATAGGAGAGGCAGGGCTAGATACCTGCACCTTGGAGATGGTTGCTGCCGTGGTTCAAGAGTAACCGAGACAGCGCCGAGGCAGGTTATTGTGAGATACCAAGATTAGTGGTGTACCAATACGAACAAAACACCGAACCAGTCTTGTGGTTTGCTGTTAATGTACCCGTGGATGGGATGACCCACTAAAAGCGTTCGTTGTCACTGAAAAGAACTCCGTATGTGACTAGGTGACGTGACGGCGTCCGGAGCGATAGTGAGGTGCAACAAAGCTGCATACTGGCATGGATGCTTGTCGGAACATTACAGTACGGGCATGTTGAGGCAATGATGGTGAAGGTGGGTCCAACACACAGTGCGCTCAAACCTCGGGATAGATGCCCCCGGCAAGGCGTGGCGGACATGTCGGATGATTGACGACCTGAACTGGTGGGATATTTTGCAATACTTGATCGAGGCGCGCCGGGCTGTACGATGTCAACACTATGACGGTTCTGTGATGACAACACCGAATGGAGCGATGACTCTGCATGACTGCCGTGGCGTCAAAGAAGATTGTAGTATAGGATTAAGAGTAGGCAGTTTGGGTGCACATTCCAATCCCGTTTGAACTCACATACGTCTGTGTGCCGGGATGGCACAATCTGAAGGGAGGGGCTGTGACCGAGATTGGAGGTAGCCTGTATTTTCTTAGTTGTTTATTTTGTCAAGATAATGCCTCAAATGGTTTCCTTAGCTCTCTACTACAAATTATTTCCATTACGTCAGTACTATATTATGTCAAGTAGTCATGTAGTTGCCCACTCAGCGCCCCGATCAGCACGTCGGCGCCCAGCGTGATCTATCACCCACGCGGTAGTCGGCATGGCAAGGAAAAAAAAAATGTCAGTTTCCTGTATGACCCCACCACAGGTAATTGACGTTGTGATGTAAACCGACGACGAGGTGAAAGGCTGTTGTAATAAAATTCTTGAGAAAACTGTATTTACCGAGGTCACGTGCGTCATCAGAAGGAGCGCAAATGTTCTGACCCTTGCAAAACCAACATACCCGCGCAGTTCTCGGGGCGCTCACAGGGCCGCAGTTCCAGCTACACTCGACTAGACTAATGTGGATCCCCGATGCTCAGACCTTATGTCAGTATAGTTGGGCTTAGAAATCACCTAATTTTTACACAATATTCTCTCAATGATGTGTCATTCTATGTCAAGCCTATACTAGCCTAATGTTGTATACACGATCTCAACTATGTGTACAGTTCGGCTTAGAAATCACCTAATGTTACATAAATATTTCTCAATGATGTGCCATTCTATGTCAAGCCTAGACTAGCCTAATGTTTAATTAATATATCACACATCAGAAGGCTTCCGCGTGGGATTGGTCGAGAGCCGGTCATAAAAAACGTTTAATGCCCTGCACTGCAGTAATCGATTTCTGCTCACTTTGGGGGTAGGCATGTAGAAATAGGTAGACTTGTGTACAATGATCGCAGGGCTGCTAGGACTATATTGCCTCAAAATTAACTCTTGAACGCCCAACATACTGACTATAAATTAAAAAAAATATGTATTTTCGGAAATGTGGTGAATAAACAGAAAACATGCTTTAAAATATTTTGCATGTTAGTCCACATTCGCAGCACACCCCTATTTTGTAATGGAACATCCCATTTGATACATCGATCGTGCTGTTTTCTCAAGTGTGAAAAAGACGAAACGAAAACATCGACTGAAATGAGTGATGACGCGACGCCCAGCGCCGGCCTGCCCTCGGGCCAAAACAAGCGTGTACTCATGAAAATCCTCTGAATGAATCCCTAATTTCTCAATGATGTGTCATTCTCTGTCAAGCCTAGCTAGCCTAATGTTGGATTCACAATGTCATGATGTTCAAACGCATTCAAAATACTCTAGCCAACCAGCTCGCCTTATCGCTTCTTTTGATGTAGGTAGTTCATGTAACGTACGGCTGATTACGTCAAGTGAGTTACAAAATCGAGATTAGTATTGCCATAGCTTTTACATGGTCACTGAGCACGTCGAACGTAATTAGACTACTTCCATTTGTGATTACTGACACAGGGTCAATGGGACTACCTTCGAGTTAACTGACGTAGTAAAGTCTTTGGTTATTTGGCATTGTGCAAATTCTTTTTTCTTATCACTTGAAGAGATTACATTATATTCCTTACCTGTCAGAATTTGTATACACAGCTAACTCTAAGCCCCATGTAATGATGTATACTATACGGGAAGACATCGTAAGCACATGCGGAAAACTATGATGAGGAACTACTGGTACGTTGTTAGTCTAACCCGTGAATGTCGGGCTTTGCCAAACTTGCTTTGTGTGTGTGTGCCAGTAACTTTGCGTGCAAAGTGTTGTTGGTTATAAAAAGTAATTACACAATTGTAACAATAATTACACGGCCATATTTTATCATCTGTGTGCGGGTGACATGGCGCAGCCATTTGTATAAAACTTTGGTCGTCAGTGTTAGTGTTTCTAAAATTGTATTTCTCAATTATTTTTATCATTCGAATCGCTAGGTAATTATTTCAAATGCTAACTAACATAATTTTCCAAGAGTAGTAAGTAAACCTCAGAGTGGAGATAAAACGTTAGAGTGGGATTAATTTTTATTCTGTGCAGCAATCTATAAAGAAGGGGTAGCCACAATTTGCGCACCCACTTTTTCTGCACCCACTTTTTCTGCACCCACTTTTTCTGCACCCACTTTATCACAACTTCAGTGTCATTTACGACAATTTTCAGGCGGCTATTTCGGTCTGGTATTTCCATCCTTGTTCACCTGTACTGTGTCAAGATACAATCGCTTTATCATTAACTTGTTTTTATGCGTACAGCTAAATCAGCAGTTCCCAATGCACTCAAAAACTGTGTAATAAGAGACCAAATGGACCAAAAGTTCAGGGGTGGGGGTCGGTAGGACATGCCAACCTAACAGCCAACGGAACGGCATCAACTTCCGGAGTAACCAGAGTGCTAGTCTTTTAAGTTTTATTGTAAATAATTATTAGATAATTATTGGTTATAAAAAGTGGATGAGGTGGGTGCAGAAAGTGGGTGCGCAAATTGTGGCTGACCCCCTCAGGGCTGCGCACCCACTTTAACTGCTCCCAGTTGAATTTGAACGTGATACTGTACTTATTCCGTCAAGGCTGTGAATTCAAAGGGAGACAGAAAAGTGGGTGAGCAAATTGTGGCTACCATAAAGGAGAGGACAGTGAATATTGAAAAATGGGGTGGTGATCAATGGTTTCATGCATGATCCGAACTTTCGGCCAATCAGCGTCCAGGATTGTCTCTGCTTTATCCAACACTGGCCATAACGTAGGCCTACTCGTGTTAAGTAGGCCTACTCGTGTTTAATGCATGGGGGGGGGGTTCGGGACACGATCTTGCTCGATTTGGGCTTGGGAATTTCCAAACGGTCATTTAGGGAATTCTTAAAGTCTGACTCAGAGATTTTGAAATATGATTTTTTGTGTAGTAATTTAAAAAATAGTCACTAGATACAGATAGTCACCTCAAATGCTGAATTCCAAAGTTAGAGTGAATCGGATTTTTCGTTGAACCGTCCAGTACACATTTATGCACAGTAGAATATGCGCCATAGGATACCGTGTATAACAAATTTCCGGAATCCGAATTTTTAAAACATATTTGGATTTTCTATATGAAGCGCTTCGATTTGAAGCTTTAGTTATTTCACACAGTGATACATAGGGACAAGTATTATTTATTAAGCAAAAAAAACACAATTTGTTTGAAAATTGAGGCGCCATCCTCGGGAAATCCTCTGAGTCGGCCTTTAAGGTTTTTCTACGACAGCCTCGGTCCCAGTGACATGCAAAATCACCTTTTTAAACCTTCGTTCAATTACATCTTAGTAATATCATGATAACTTTAGGAAAAAATTATTGACTCCAAATCCGTCGGGGTTAGTGGAATTTTCTATTAACCCTTCGGGTACAAAATAGTGTAATTCAATATAACGGTCATTTAGATTTGAATAGTCGTGACCAGGACTAGTTTTTAGTCAGAGTCTGTGTGGTGACCGTTCAATATGACGTAATAAAATCTAGACTGCTAGCGGCCCGATGATATTTTGCCAAACTTGTTGTGGGGGAAGAAGAAAATTACCCGAGAGGCACTGGCGAAATTCCATCCAACGAAACAGCTCTCACCATTTCGTAAAACAGCAAATTCACGGCTAACGTAAACATAGCACGTCTCATACTGTTGCAAGAGACTGATCTCTTACGTTCCAAAAGGCCAGTAGACCACTATTGTCATCACGGCGGGGGCGGAGGGCTGTGTTTCGTTCGAACCGGCCAAAACACGACATAACGAAAAGTGAATGGTCGGGCCATCGGAGCATCATGATCATCATCACACTCAACTCACTACGGATCGAGTTTGGACCATTTTGCAATGGCATATCACCGATTTTTGCATCACAGTGGCAGGTAAAGACACCAAACGCGCTAGATTAAGCTAAATTGTGTTTGGAACTCAAGAAGAATGTACAAATTTAGTCGAATTCTGATGGCTTGGAAATTCGGAAACTTGCCACTATAACTCAGTGCAAAGTGATCGTTCTGCTCATAGCAGGGAAGCTTCACAACAAAACACAGTCTGGCTTATGGCGAATTTAATGATGTTGGCAGATGTCAATTTTATGTTGTTCCATTTCTCATATTTTTTTCAGAAAAATACCATGATGGGAATCAAGCCGGGGTCCTGCTCATTGAATGTAGCACGATTATCTTCTTCACTGGGTATGGTTACTACTTTTGTTTGATATTAAAACTTGTTTTTCACCATGGCAATAGTCTATGCCATGCATAGCCGGGAATAGTAATAGCCTACGCCTCCCTGTACGAATGCAAGGTGGCCCTATCGCCTATGTGGGAAAGACACAATGATTGCATGACGAATCGTGCTAATCTGAATGGTTGTGTTTTCTGGCACTTCTGCTAAATGCATTGAATTATAAATAGGAATTCGCCATTGTCATGATTGTATTGGTAGTGCTGCCAAATTCCTTTGCCTTTGAAGTTTGAGTTTTAAACTCCAGCCTTCAAGGGTTAGGCATACTTAAACAGGCAGCAGTTTAGGTGTTAATCATTAATTCAACTTTTTAGGTACGATTACTGATAAATGCTGGTATAAAGGCTGGCCTACATGCCTAGGCCCTAGGATAAGTGGCATAGCAGGTCCTAGGCTCAGTTTGGTCACCACGCAGATGATCTCTATTTTTTGTCCATAAAACTGAATTGCTCAAGATATCAAATTCAAAATTTAAAATGCCCTCCTCAGAATCAACTTGAAAAATTTTAAATAACATTTTTTAAGATATTTATGAAGGTGGACTGAGGGCTAGGGCCTCGGCCTACATAGAAAAAAGCACCAGCAGCTCTTTGCACGATCTCAGTTGGAAGAAGTAGAAGGGCCACAGTACATTTGGACACTTCAGACAAGTTTTTGACTAGGCTGTGGTTTTACGAAGCTGTGGGTCATGAAATGACCCTTTAACATTATTGCCACAACTAGTCAGCCTCGTGAGTCGCGACCAGTGACATGACATCGATCTGATTTTTTTTTATAGTTTTGGCAAAAGTGTGGAAGGTCGGTTTACTCATAGTGTAAAATTCCGTGCTGCAATACCCATGTCAATTCTGTGTGTAAACAAACAAGATAATTATTAGTAGGTAGGCTCGGCCTATATAGTCAATGGCCGGCTAGGCCTGGGTAAAGATTCAACGAGCCTGCGTTGCTACGCTAAACTATACTTTGTCGATTAGCACCAAATATGAGCGGAAATTATTCGGTTATCGTTTCGCGTTCAAACAACGATACTTGAGCATTTGTAAAGAATCACATGTACACTATGCAAACTATACACACTGCGTTTTCGCACGACTATTATGAGGCCCCATCCCTATTGGTGGGTAACTTACGTCCGGCCTGAACCTAAGGAAGTGACGTATAGCTTCCGCAGGCGAAATGGAAATGGCAGGAAACCGCAGTTTGTCCCGCAGAGGAGGTGTAAAAGTCGGCGTGCGCGATACGCATGTACAATAGCTGCCCAAAAGCTATGTACGACGAAGTATAATCAAAGGTTAGTGTAAAACGTGAAAGCGCAAGAACTAGTGAATGGAATTTATTCCGTTAAGACTTCTAACTTCACTAGTACTTGCGCTTCACTTCGCTTTAAAGCCTAATTAAATAATAGTCTATGATAGGGTCATGCCATCCCAATTACAACTAGGCACTCGTGTATTGCAGAAGCAGCAGCAGTCAGATTACTGAGACGATAGGACGTCAAGAGACAAAACCAGCACTTCAAACCAACAAATCCAACAACCTCCGGTAAAAAAAATAACCGGCGAAATGACTACCGCTGTAAATTACGTGTAGGCCACTAAAACATTATTGGACTTCCAACCAGGCCTCTGGCATGTGACAGGTAAAAATTAACCGCACTTTGCTGAGTAGAGTCAGCATAATGCTCTTGCAATGATCTCAATGGTTTATGTCAGGTTTATGGACTTAGTATTATTTGAGGTAAATAAACAACATGTGGATTTTCTCTCAAATGGTCATGAACCCTGGGTTCTATTATTTTATTCAATTCAAGATAATATTCGAGTTGTGACAACCACAGCAAAAATGCGATTGACTAGCGATTGAAATACTATCTTTATCCCCACAACTAAGTCCGGAAAATCCCTCTGGCCCACTATATGCTGTGCTTGCCTTACGTGCGAAATAGCGATATTTACCTAAATCAGTATGCTCTCATTTTGATAAACTGGTGAAAACCGTCACATCTCCTGCGTGAGGATGGTTTCGTGACGTGCCTCTTACGTATAAAGAGTTCATTGGAAAGAACGGTGAATTCTGCCGAGGCGATATTTTGGGGAATTGGGTCTTCTCCGACCCATACTTTGCTTGCGCTAACCAAATGGCTGGGCCGGTGTCGTTTACAACTCTCTCGGGGAATAACACAGGTAGAACGGAATCCACCCAAGTGGGCATCTTGCTCAGCAGGCTTGGTTCAATATGCGTAAGAGCGACCTCCTACCGTGTACCGTTAAAGTCTTTGATAAAGACTAGACACTAGAGGTTACGACGGAAGTTTATGAAGTTTGTTGCTGTTAGGGGGCATGTCCTACTCCCCTGTGTAATGCGTGATTGCATTTTGGCAAACGCTAATCGCCGGACCAGTCTGAGCGAATTAATACGCAAAGTACGCTATTCGCCGGACTAGTCTGGCGAATAAACCGCAAGTCTATCCCCGGACGGTGATCATTTCAATTCTCAATTTTATCGTGCATATAAATTATATTGTCAAGTCAATTCTCCATACTTCCAACAAAATCTGGCGAATAAGATGCCAAAGGTCTATTCTCCGGACGATTGACTTTACGGGAAACAAGCAATACTTGTTCGCTGATTTAAATCTGTATGGGAAGTGCTCTGTAAAGAACATAATGTCATTAATGTTGCCGTCTGGTGAAACACTATTCAGCTGACATACGATCAAATTGGGCATGGTATTCGGCTGGGGGGGGGGCATTGAAAAGGCCTTCTGAGAGTAGGTCTAGGCCCTACTTTACACGCATACACTTGCAAAAGTTGCAAAAGGTGAGTCATCCAGCAATGTAGGTCGGGGGGTGGTGTAAGAAATTACACCAGGAGGGGAAAGAAATTCCCTTCCCTTCCCCCATTCCTCTTTCTCTGCCTCACACCTTAGCGAACCAGATGCCCACCAACTACCGAATAGAACGAAGAATTTTTTTTTCCGATTTTACCGATTTCCGATCGGATTTCGCAAAATAGCGCCCGGCATACGTTGGTCCGGTAAATAGATTTCACAACAGTCACTTCCTTGCATTTTGCACCAATCAGATAATTCGGGAGTGCATGCATAATTTACAGGCCTGAAAATTTGTTTTTTCTGTTTGGTGATTGGAGGAAATTGTGTTGGCAAACTTTTTAAGTATTTGCTGCAAGATAATCGGGGACTTTATATTCAGACTTTCATGCGTTCGCAGACAGAGAGGAGGTGAAGCCGATTGAGGTCTCTAGGCCTATAGATTAGACATTACATAGGCCTATAAGCTCTAAGGTGGGCTGGACATTTGATCATGGCGATGGATATAACGTAGCTTGTAGTACAGTAGGACCATTAATGTATATTGACAAATGTGTAATGATGTTACATTATAAAATGAGTTATTTGGTGCAATGACCGAAAAATATGTGTCTATAGTGAATTTCTCAAAACTCTACCTCGAAAACAAGTGTCTGAATCAATTAATGTTGTATTCTGCTAATTGAAGACAAGGCAAGTCTTCGTCGATACGTTGGTTTGTTTGTGAACATTTGATCAAATACAGGTAGGTTTAACCCCCCGTTTGTCAACGCGAGATTGTAAACATTAAAAGTATTTGGGAATATTGGTTTGCGAACGCTAGGCCTATGGCCAACTACGGAAAATAGACAGCAAAATAGAGGCTCCTACTGTACACAAGTATATACCGGATCGCTAGCATACCAAACCTGAAAAGAATATACTTCTTATGGACGATAATAATTTCAACCAAATGGAAAGCGAGAAATCTACTTTACTAAGACGATATAATTAAATCACTTCAAACCAATCTCGACAGGTGAATCTGCCGGCTGCGTGCAGAGGAAAATAATCACTTCAAAACAAAACAGAAAGTGAATCTAATTCTACTTAGACAGATTACTCTCTTCAAACCAAATCACAAAAGTGAAACCGACTTCTACGAGATGATAAAAATAATCACATTCAAAACCAACCAGAAATTGTGAATGTACTTTTACTGATGTGATTGCAACAACTTCGTACCAAATCAGAAAGCCAAATCTACTAACGGTGGGACATAATCACTTTCAAACAACCAGAAAGGAACATACTTCTCCTGACGAGATGCCAATCACGTTACTACCAATCTCGCAAGTGAAAATGTTGACTACTTTTACTCATCAGATCAGTCCAGGGATAAAAGCCTATACATATGATAAAAATTAATCACTTTCACACCAAAACCCTGAAAGTGAACTTAATGGTTACATGCCGGAATATTGTCACTTTTAAGGAGTAAACTTCTTGTTTTCTGAGAGTGGCACCTAGTATAGTCCCTGTTCCAAAATAAGATACTTAAAATAACAAAGTATTAGTTAATCGTCGCCACTTGTTTCCGACTTTCTCTAAAATAGACATAACTCATTTGGATGAATTGAGGTTTATGTATGGCTAAGAAAGCAACTGCAGTATAAGTTAAATGAAAGAGACACAACCTCTATTCTGGGTGGGTATAGAGAGTTACGTACTATTGAGAAAGCCAATTGCTCTTTATAACGCTTGTTCTACGGAGTTTCTCTAAAATAGACATAACCTCTATTTTGGCATAAAGAGAGTTATGGATGGCTGAGAAAGCAGAATAGAAACTCATAAACAATATTGTCTCCAGTTTCCTCTTAAATAGACATAACCTCTATTATATATGCCATAATCAACTTATTCTCTTTATGCTATTTTGTATAATGAGCGCATGGCGCGGCTGCATTCCTCTCCTCGGCTATTTCTTGTGACTTTTATTATCAACATAACCTTGATTGGGCCTCCTTGCCTGGATATAGATCATCTATATATATCTGCTTCCATTGGATATGGCCTTTGAATGGAAAAAAGTGCTTATATATTGATGTACTTTGTTCTCCAGTTTTACTTCTCCATCCCTTTGATTTGCCATCTGAATCGGCACACACAAGACTGACACCTACATGGTTGACGACTTGATAGTCTATATATAGTCAGATGGAACATCAAGTGGTTGTGAATGGAGACAACAATAAGTTATTGATCCGCTCTATTTGATTTTCCTGATAATGCTAATCAAGGTTGTCTTGCTTTGGGGATCCTTGCTAGGCCCACGCTTGAGATCATGAGTATTATTACGTGTTGATGGTGGGGCGTACTGTGAGATAATGTATAGATACAACAGTTCCTAAACCTGTGAGATATTTGAAGACAAGAATTTGTTTTATCAAAGGGTTTCTGATAATTACTCACTTGCTCCTAAGTTGCAGGTGACGTCAGCCCTATCCTGGACCTGAATATAATAAGCAGTGTGCCTTTCCATCTAAAACGAACCAACGTATCGGTACTCCCGTGAAACACTTCTCAAACCTAGTGGATGTCGAAACCAATTCCCAAACTCCTCTGATATCTGGTCGCATGTTTATGATCTGGACTTAATAGTAACGTCACACACAGAGGCGTTCGTGCCGGTTTACGTAGAAGCGCTGGAATGAGAATCTCTGCCTCGCCTCGATAGTATCAACATCCATAGATGTCTGTTCAATGGTCCCCCTGTTGACATCGATTTGATGATGCTGCTCTTGCAAACAATAAAAATCTGATTGCACTGTCTGATTAGTATCATTGAAGATAGGTGTATGGAATTATGCACAATCGGTATGTAACAAGACTGATCTTCTGTGCATTTTGTATGGGACAATGCCTGGGACATCCGTGTTTCCTGACTGAAAACTTGGTGTATGAAAATAGTGCAGTTATCATAGGAAGTTTACTCCACCTGAATACTCGTTTATGAACTTTCCCCGGGGAACTCGTGGTGGCGGAATTGGAATCATCTTATAAAACTCATCTCAGCTGAAGCAGAAATTTTGAAGAAACTAACTTTGGTTTTGAACATTTGCTCTTATATCAAACTCCTCCCGCCACCTCTAAATGTTGTTGTGTTTACCGACAGATCATTCTGGGGTGAATACAACACCTTTCATGAATGCAATTTGAAGATTTACTTGGTAGGTCGATTTTGCAGGGAAGAACTTTACTACTTGGCGATTTACTTTTGCATGTGACCAGCCGTCAAAGCCTGAAGTGATTCAGTTAGTGCAATTCTTAAATCCATGGGGTATCGGCCAACTTGTTAATGTTCCTACTCACATAGACTGGGGAACATACCATTAGATCTGACTATTGTTAAGGAAGATGATGTCTTGGTTAAGGAAAGGGATGTCAATCCCACTTTTTTTCTGACCTCATATAAATTGTCTTCTTGATGATATGACATTGCCCTAGCAACAGCTTCAGAAATTCAGGCTTCAGTAATTTCACAAAACATTAATCACGAAGTTTTTTGCTTCGGATCTTGCCATGAAAATAGAAAGTTCTCATGCAGGGTCTCACAAATGTAGATGATCTTGCTGTGAATGCGTTAAATAAAGCTTGCCAAACTGTTCTGGATACTCATGTTCCTGTTAAGATCAAGCCACGCTCTGTTAGGTATAAAAGCCTAAGTGGTATAATGAAATTGTTATCGAAAGTTCTTCGTGTTAAGGCGTCGAAATGAACGACTTGGTGGCGAAACAAAGACCCAGGCAGATACGGATTATCAAAAATATATTGTGCTAAAACGGGAGCTGAGCATATATTGCCCTTAGAAAAAAATCTAAATATTATGCCAGCAGGTGTGGGACTGTAATTCTAGGGACATGGGATTAGAACGGTAAATGAATTGCTTAACGTAAATTCCAAACAATTTCTCCCAGATTGTGATTCATCTGTTGATCTGCAGTTTCTGTAATTACTTTGTTGGCGCAAAGCAACAAGATCAGGCATGATCTTGATGTAATTGCTTCCACCAATATTAACCCTAACACATTTGTTCAGTTACTATTTGTATTCCCCTTGCATCTTAATAGATTTCCAACCTAGCTCTGATGAAGATATTCTGCCATTCGAGATTATTATGACTAGTGCCATTCAAGAGCTGCGCCCTTGATCCAATGCACACATGGTGGTAAGCAACACCTCCAGAATCTTGTTACCATGCTTACGAAAATTGTAAACGCATCTCTTTCCTCAGGTACTTTTCCCACTGGGCTTCGCAAAACCATCATTACTCCAATTTTGAAGAAACCCTCTATCGAAAAAATCAGTTGTCCAATTACCAGCCTGTATCTAATTTACCCTTTGTGGTAAGCTGATTGAGAAGCGTGGGTCCTCAATCAGGTATCAAATTACATCAATACTAATGGATTATCTGCATCTTTTCAGTCAGCTTACAGGCAAGGTCGTAGCCACAGAGCGCACTCACGGTGTCCAAAACGATATCCTGAGGGCAATTGATAACCAGCAAGCTGTTCCTTCTGATGTTAGAATCTCAGCCGCTTTGGATACCGTAGGATCACGGGTCCTTTTGGAACGGCTGCTGGTGACTTTGGTCTGACGGATATGCTCAGAATTGGTTCAAACATACCTTGAGGGTAGAATGAACTTGCAAAAGTAACATAAAATGGGGATTTGTCTGATGATAAAGACCTTCTCTATGGAGTCCCCCAGGGCTCTGTCGTGGACCCCAGGCTTTTACATGATTATAATCGTAGAGTTGGCCAGATTATCAATAAATACCACATCTATGCTGATGGATTGTTAAGATTACACAATATTTATCCAAACGTCATGGGATTGCTATTGGTGTGTATTTAAAATTATCCCAATGGGTGAGGATCTTCGGTCTTGGATGCTTCATAATAGATGAAAACTAAATGAAGCCAAAAACTGAGTTTTGTCGCTTCCTTCCATCACCATTACAACTCGCTCAACATTTACTCTTCATCGTGGTGAACAGGACATCATCTCCTCCCTTCAATCCGCAATCTAGGTGTTATTTTTGATCACTAAATGATATGGATGACCATATCCAATGTTCTCGTTCTATAAACTGGCATTTTTTTTTTTTTTTTTTCTGGTTTAACTCTAAATTCGTGATCCGTAACTATCTGGATACTGAGCAATGTCACAAACATGGCCGCAACTCTAATTTATAAGATTAGATATGGCAACTCTCTCATGGGATGGTCTTGAAAAGAAATATTTAACCGTCTTCAATTTCTTCAGAATAAATCAGCTCGCCTCATTTTCAAGCAACCTTCCCATTCATCGCCCGCTTCTGGATTCCCTCCATTGGTTACCAATCAATACAGGATACATTTCCAAAATAATCCTTCAGACTTTGAAAGTGTGCATTCAATCTCCCGCATTACCCGTCTTCATATTTCAGCCTGTAATCAAACGTCCCCTTATACACTTCGCTCAGATTCTGCAATCTCATTTGGTATTCTCGTTCCAAAAAGAAAGCGTGATCGTGCCTTCTATTGTGGCCTCGCCTTTGGAATGAATACTTTACCAACCTATTGGTCTGATAGTTTATCTGACTTAAAAGTCTCTTAAGTGCACATCTTTTCCCACCGACCACTGACCACATGGATAGCGGGTCAGGTCGCCGATTGAAACATCAGGAAGTTGGTTTTGGCCTCTACAATTGGCGGGAAACATGCCATACACCTTGTCCAACAACCCGGTGGGCTCACCCAACGGCACCACTAACGCATGATCGGTACCAAGCTTTGCCAAAAAACGCGGACAAAATATGGCACGCCATGGTGGAATAAACAAGGGTTTCCCCATCGTAGGGTGGTTCTATCCCATTGGATATGGTATTGTGATACATGATTGGACGCAACAAAATGTATTACAACAGGGGTTCACATCTTTGTTCGCTCTCGCGTGCCATATTTGTCGCGATTTTGGTAACGATCAGTACGGTCAGTATCACAGAATGAGTGAGCCCACCGGGGTCCACATCAATAAAAACATCGGTGTGGTATATGTGCACCAGCAGGTGTATGCAGTGTTTGCCTACAATGTTACAAATTAAAAAAAAAAACCAACTTCCTGTTGTTTCACTCGGAGACCATTCAACTGTGCGATCTTATCCATGTGTAGAGGTTCAGTGCTTTTTTCTAGACTCTCTTAGTATTTCTTGCCTTTTTTCCCTGTCAGCGCTTTGCCTTACTTTGTAAAAGGCCGCTTTATAAGTCTAGTATTATTATTATATTATTTTGGTATAAAAGATTATGTATGGCTGCGAAGGCAATTGCTCATATAACACTTAAATTTGTTCTACGAGTTTCCTCTAAAATAGACATAACCTCTATTTTGGTATAAAGAGAGGTATGTATGGCTGAGACGCATTAAGTGCTCATATAACACTGTTCTCCGAGTTTCTCATAAATAGACATAACACAATTTGGTATAAGAGAGTTATGTATGGCTGAGAAAGCAATTGCTGTTATAAGTGTTTCTCTGAAATAGACATAACCTCTAATTTGTAATGTTATAAAGGAAAGTTATGTAGATGAGAACGCAATGTCATATAACACCTGTTCTCCGAGTTTTTGTAAAATAGACATAACCTCTATTTTGGTATAAGGAGAGTTATGTATGGCTGAGAAGGCAATTGCTGTAATTTGTTACTGAAATTAAACATTACCTCTAATTTAGGTAATGCAGAAGCACATACATTCCAATTAGACAGTACCTCTAATTTGTGTACTGCATAAGAGTACACTTATGAAATTAAAAATTATCTCTAATTTAGGTAATGCAGAGCACCTATATTTCATTGACATTACCTCTATTTGGGTCATGCATAAGAGTACACATATGAAACTTAAAACTTATCTCTATGTAGGTAAGTGCAGAAGCACATATTTCAAATTAGACAGTACTCTAATTTGGGTAATGCAGAATTGCTTCATATATGACCTCGACCCATTACCTCTAGATTTTGGGTAATCATAAGAGTACATATATGAAATTAAAAACATTACTCTAATTTAGGTAATGCAACGCACACAGATTTCAAATAGACATTACCTCTAAGTTTGGGAAATGCCGAAGTGCTCATTTGGAAATTTGATATCACTCTAACTTATGTGGTGCATACGTGCATATATTTCAAATTATACATTGCCTCTAATGTGGGTAATGCATAAGTCTACATATTTCAAATTAGACATTATCTCTAATTTGGGTAATGCAGAAGTGCTCATATATGAGATTTTTAAGATATTACTCTAATTTAGGTGGTGCATAACGTGTACCTATTTCAATTGAGGACATTACCTCTAATTGGGGTAATGCATAAGGTCATATTTCAAGTAGAATACTCTAAATTGGGTAAGGCCAATAAGTCTACAGATTTCAACATGAGACCTTACCGCGAATTTGGGTAAGCGAAGTGTATATCTATCCAAAATTAGACATTACTCTAATTTGGGTATATGCAGAAGTATATTAATATGAAATAGATATACTTCTACTTTGGGTAATGGGATGCTGCAAAACATGAAACTGACATTTACGCTCAAATTTATTAATGAACAGACTACTTCGACTTTATGAAGATTGGTTACCACCAATCTTCCTATTTAGACATCGCCTCCTTTCCTTTAGACAATGAGTGGTTTAAGCGGTTGAGTTGATCCATTACACCACTCCATCCTTCGTACTGGTAATCCAAGCACGAGGATAACAAGCATCGTCAAGGGAATTAAATCTACTATTACTGAAGTCGGGCGTTATCCTTGTTGATAAAGGGGTGGTAGTCTTGTGTGACAGACCTTGTTGTGAACTGTATTACTCTATGGAAACACAAACTACCGGGTGAATAATCAGCTAAAGGGACCAACCTCTCTTGGTTTCACCCCCTCCCTCCCACGAATTCTTTAAAACAGCCGTCCTTTGACACAAGGAATATAAAAGGGTAGATCGGGGAAACGCTACCACACGATTTGAATATTTGTTAACGTTGCATTCGTAATGTGAGCTATGATGCCTTTTATTACCCTTCGAAATTAGTGTTCTGATGTAACAGAGGTATGATTTCTTGGCATGAAAGATAGATTAAGCTCCAGAGTTGATTACAAGTTAGTTTTACTCTCCTGTAAGCTAATTGGCAAATAAACTGGACCTTGAAGCTTTCGTACACAAATGTTAGGATCATATTTCTGTAATACTTTTGATTCCTAATATTTACTTTTTCAGTTGGTTCAAAACAACAGATTAGCTCGGTTCGTTACAATTACTAAAATAAGTAAAAATAATATACTAACCATGACGTACAGCATGATAAGGAACTACAAATCCAAAGTTAACCATAGTTACGCATCAGGATAAGTAGGTTTTCATGAGCCGGTTAATAAAGATACTACTGATACGGTGTTTTTATAATGTTTAGTCGGGTCACTTTTTTCCGGACCTAGGACAATACGCTGATGATATGTCTCCAAATCTACGCTTTGGTACGAGGTATAAACAAGCGCCGTATTAATCAGAATGAAGACTGTACTTTCATTTTGAACCATCAGAATTACTGTTCAACACTTAATACGTTAAAGTTTAAACCACAGTAAGGTAGGATGGAGCCTTCCATGAAGAACATACCATAGAGAAGGATTTTGGTCAAGACCGCATGCGAACACCAAACACGCAGCTTTAGTTCACCAGCACTGTAGGTCTTTTGAGATTTTTTTCATCATTCTTTATTCATCACAAATGAAACAAATTCATAAAACCACAACAGCAGCAGCAAAATTCTAGAAAACAAATTACGTATACATAACAAAAATAAAATTACCGGTCAAACGCCACTTTTTAAAATGTTTAGAAAGTTCCCCTTTTAGAATAACATAATATTATAATTAAACCTTACGTTTTTAGTTAAAATATTTCTGTTTGACAGCAGTGAAATGGGGGGTGAAATCAAATCTTGAAACCCCGCATCGGTAACTAAAACATTTAGCACGTTAATCTAAAAACAATATTCAGTCATAAGAATCAAATTTATCTGGTAGTCAGCATGAAGCTGATCATTTAAGACATGCTGCAAACCATTCATCTGCTCTGACCTTTTCACTTTAGGTGAATTGCCACAAAAAAAATAACACAAGGAGATTCTTTTCTTTTAGACCAATTATTAAAAAGAAAATAATTGAAACAAGATTTGCTGTACAGTTTGAAAAACGAAACGCATAGAATCCTTATAAACTCTTCAACATTTTCAAATGCGCCAGTTTTTGTATTTTTTGCAAAACCCTATTATAGAATAAAATGGTTTTTTAATTGTATACATAATTGCATAATGTTTAATTAAGACCTGAAATTGGGGCAATGTTTAGGGTAATTTTTGGACACGCTGGTTGTCTTACATGCTGATCATCGATTTCGAAAATTTTTTTGGGGGGTATTAATTAAAATAGTGAACTAGAACTAAAGATAGTCACCTAAAATGCTCAATTCAAAGGTTAATCGGTATTTTTTCGTTATTGATGTAGGCAAACTTTATGTGCAGTATCAGTAGGGCCTATCTAGTATAATGTCTGACAAAATTTGTGATTTTCTCTCAAAAGGAGATCGACTTGAGCTAGCTATTTTCACACAGTGATAGTATTTGTTGGGCAGAGCGCATCCTCTGAAATATCTCTGGCGTCAGCCCTTAAAGGTCGGTTCAGAACTTCAACTGCCGACGTTTGCAGACGCTGCCTTTGAACATTTTTTTTTTTTATTGCGCAATGCATGTTCATTGACCCAGGCCCCCGCGCAAAGTATGTTCGAAAGACAGCGTCCAGGCGATGTCTATGGCAGCCACAGGTCATAATGGTTTTGCCGCAACGCGTTGTGAGAAAGTCACAGTTGCTGAAATGTCACACCGCGTTGCGGTGTCGGCCAAAACGAACGATGAATTTCAGTGACGCAACTCGTTGTGAAGACTTGCAGCTCGTTGTGAGATTCCTCTGGCAACGCATTGCTATAGATACTTCGCAACGCGTTGTGGGTGTTATTTTTTTTAATACGTCACCGAAATTCATCATTCTAATTGGCCGACACCGAAACGCGTTGGGACATTTCAGCAACGCGTTGTGACTTTCTCACAACGCGTTGCGGCACTAGATCATGACTCTTATGGCTTGCCATAGAAGTCTAGAAGATAGATAGAAGTTAATGGAAGTATGAATCCACATTCTCGCTCTCTCTCGTATCTCGCGCGCATTCGTATCTGGTGTCGCGCTTTTGTCTCATCCTTGCATCTTAGTGCAGCGGCAGACCCCATAGACCCCTGCATATGAACTTGCACAAGAGTCTGCACAAAATATTTTGATGGTTCCTGGGCAACATTGACCTGCTGATTCCAAATCTTGATGATGCAACTTTGTAATCCTTGAGCATTTTGAGATATGGAAGGGCTTAGTGTAGAACGCGAAAGCGAAATCGCAAGCGCTATGAATTCGGCAGCCTCAACGGAATAAACTGCCTGTTTATTCCTCAACGAAATAAACTGCCTGTTTATTCTGTTTATTTAGTGAATTCGGCAGCATCAACGGAATAAACTGCCTGTTTATTCCGTTGAGGCTGCCGAATTCACTGCGCTTGCGCTTTCGCTACACTAAGCCTAGGAAAGGGGATAACATTTCTCTATGTTTCATACGGGATTAAAATGTGTATACATCATCACCTGGTCCTAAGGATTAAAAAAATATAGTTTGCTATATCTAGGACATTAATTACTTTTTAAAACTATAGGCTTAAATGGTTCAAGGTCATTCTGCGGTAAAATAGAGAATGCACAGATTCTTCACAAAATGACCTTCCCCCATGATGACCTTGAACTGTTTTTGGCCTGTCGTGCAAACACAAAAAGTTGTAGATATAGCAAACTGCATCATTTTAAAATCTTTAGGACCAGATTAACATGTTAATACATCTTTCAACCCCGGGGGGGGGGGGGGGGGGTTACTCAGTGGAAAGTGTCGCCGATATGGGTCACATTTTCACCCCTTACTATAACAATGGGTCATTTTCCCCACCCTGCTACTATATTGATGGGTCATTTTTTAGGTCATTGCTACTATATAAATGGGTCCATTTTTAAATTTTTGGTCACAATTTTAATATGAAAATGGGTCAATTTATCTGATTTTCGGTAAAATCACAATGAAAATGGTTGATTTTTCTGATTTTCGGAAAAGTTACTATGAAAATGGGTCGATTTTGCTAAGATTACTATGAAAATGGTGCGAAATTTCAAAGCCAACTATAGAAATGGGTCGAAATTTCGGAACCAACTATATAAATAGGTCATATTTTTGTACAATTTGGTCACTATAAACATGGGTCGATTTTTTTACCTGGCGGACGCACACCTGTACCCAATTTTGGGTTGAGTACCCACCCCGGGCTTACAACCTCATATGAAATGTGTTTACCCCCTTCCTTATCTCAAAATGCTCAAGGATGTTAAAGTTGCATCATCGAGATTTGGAATCAGCAGGTCAATGTTGCCCAGAAACCATCAAAACATTTGGCATGGCCATATGGGTGTACTGCATGACTATCTTTTGCATCTTGTTTTACTGTGGATATGAGACACACGGACACGAGATGCGAGCCCGAGACACGAAGGCAAGGTGCGAGATAAGAGGGCGAAATGATACCAAAAAAGGTACACCTTAAATGAGAGTATCTTAAGATTCGTCATCTGCCAGCCACGAAGTTAAGAGTTCCATGAGTTTTTCAGAGCGTGTTTGTTGTTGTACTTGCCGTCCTACGCAGCAAGTAGCCTTGATCCAGTCTATCTGTGTTTTGAATGTGCTGAGGTTGACGATGTAAGCTTGTACCAAACGGTGTTCTTGTACGCATGACAAGGAGGAAGATATTGAACTCTTAGCTGATTGACATAATTCGTTTAACACCCACTGTTTGCGTCCCGTGGAAGTAGGCTGCAAAGAATAACAAACATTTGGAGATGATTTGATTTCAAATTAGTCAAAAACAAAATAATATGAGGGTCATAACAATTATTAGGCATCTACATCGTTGCCACCGCTGCCACCGCCGTGCAACGTTTTCCATAGAGGCCAGTTTAAGGTTACACAGGGGTCAAATATTGAAAATGTCTATCATGTTGAAAAATATGCCACATTGTTCGTCTAGTCATAAAGGATTCCAAAAATGTATACTTTGTACAACTTACGACCATTGGGTCTGGAGTCATTGGGTAAAAATTATTATATAACACCTAAATAGATCCTTGTCATTTGATTGGTAGATTATAGGTCATATGACATGAGATATTTTCTCCATTTAATTGAAGAATGTTACATTGCATAATTATTTTAAGTCATTCATCGTGCATTTTGGTTCCATTCACCGTGCAATTTTGTTCCATTCATTTAGGTACATTGCACGCCTCACCCCCCCCCTTTTCTCATATTTGCGTCGATGTAATATAACTATTAAAAAACTGTGAACTTTGCCTATGACTACGCGATTTTAGTAAAACCCGGATGCTGGCATTGATTACCAGACGATCTTTTAAAGATGGCGAGGAACACAAATCCATCGTTTGTGCTGGTAAGCGCAAAGAGATATTCAGCAAGTTTTCAGCAAGCAGTGACGTGTACAAGGCAATGATGGTTAAACTTAAGAAGGAAGGGAAAGGATCTGTGCGACACAAGAACTCAATCAGTAAGGAAGACATGGCTAGAATTTTTTCATCGGAAGCCCTCAACATTACCACACCACCTGGTCTACAGAACAAAATGTTCATGGATGTAATGATTTACTTTGCCAACAGGGGACGTGAAAATCTACGGGATATGAAAGCTGATGATTTTGTGCTCCAAACTGATGAGCAAAACCTTCGCTATATTGTGCATCGTGACACACTTACAAAAACCAGAAGAGAGAATGATGGCGAGGTGTACTCTGGCCACATGTATGAAATTCCCGGGTCAAGCAGATGCACTGTCTCCAGCTTTCTGGCTTATAAGAAGGTACTGAATCGTGCATTGGATAGCCTATGGCAGCGCCCCAAACTCATGGCTCCGTCAGAAGGACCTTGGTACTGTAATGCACCATTGGGTGTCAACACCCTAGGCACAAAGATGCAGCTGGTTGTACCAAGAAGTACACAAATCATAATCTGAGAGCGACCACTTTGACCGTCTTAGACCATGCAGGATTTGCAAGCCGTGATATTATGGCTGTTACTGGCCATAAGTCTGAATCTTCCCTGAAGCACTATGCCCGCACAAGCGATGAGAAAAAGAAGGAAATGAGTGCTTCATTGTTCCGCCTATGTCTGAGCCTATGCCGGCTAGGCCTAGCCCTACCACAGCTTCTGAGACCAAACTAGATGATGCAATTCGGGGAGAGAGTCTGGATGCCGTAGCCGTAGATAACATATTGACAAATTCTCAAGAGCAATTGATTCTACAAGAATCAAATTTCAGCATCCAAAATGCTACAACGTCATCTGTGCAGCATTTTCATTTCCACGGGCCAGTGAATTTCTACAACAAATAAATAAAAAACTTTAAGTCCTAAAACGTTGCAATATTAAACCGATTTAGACCACACTAAGATGAAAAGCTCAGGCTAAATCAGCGTGGCTTCAGAGAAAAGAGGTCCACCATTGAACATATTCTGGCACTGAGAAGAATAATTGAAGGTACGTGTATAGAAGAGAAAAATCTCTCTACAATAGTAACCTTCATCGATTTCAAAAGCTTTCGATACCATCCATAGGGGCAAACTGATCAAAATCCTGAAAGTTTATGGCATTCCAGATTTAAGAGTCAATGCAATTAAGGACACCTATCAAGACACCAGGGCCAAAGTAGTAACATTTGATGGTGATATTGATGAGTTTGAAATCCTGGCAGGAGCACTCCAAGGCGACACATTAGCACCATGCCTATTCATAATTTCCTTGATTATTGTCTTATATCTGCGATTGGGGCAATGAGGAAAGGCTGGGCTTTACTTTACTATTATACCAAGAAAGAGTCTACGTGTTGGTCCCTTGAATGTAACCGACCTTGATTTTGCAGATGACATTGCGTTTCTGTCAGATACAGCTGCACAAGAACTGCTGAGCAATGTTGAGAATGCAGCACTTTGTTTGGGTCTACACATGAATGCAAAGAAAACCCAATTCATGGCATTCAACCAGCCAACATGTGTAGCTATCAAGACAGTAGATGGCAGCTTGCTAAAGCAAGTAAACGACTTCAAATATCTGGGGGTAATGGATCAGAAACACCTAGCAGGATGTGAAAGTAAGGAAGGCACTGGCATGGAAGGTTTCAAATAAAATGTTAAAAATTTGGAGATCAGCCTTGCCAATACACCTCAAAATACGACTCTTCCAAGCCACTCTTGAAAGCGTTTTACTATATGGTTGTGAAACGTGGACCATAACTAAGAAACTTAGAAAATATCTGGATGGCTGCTACACAAGATTGCTTAGATCAGCATTAATGTGAGTTGGGAGATAACGCATGGCTAGTAAGGAATTGTACGGTGACCTACCGCCTCTAACAACATTAAAATGCAACAAGGAGACTACAGTTTGCAGGTCATTGCAAAATAGCCAAATGGAGGATAGTGTCCGAACTTGTCACATGGAAACCGTCACAAGGAAGGAGAACCAAAGGACGTCACAGGAAAACATATCTGGATCTCCTTCAGGGGGACACTTGCTTCAACGAGGTTGAAATGACTGCTGCCATACAGGACCGTCACTTCTGGAAAGGCGTCACGTCATCAATGCCCGACAGTAAATGTCGACGGAGTGTGAGTGAGTCAAAAATCATCAAAAATCTGATTTATGCAGCTCTGTAACAAGTATAAGTGTCCTAACATACCCAACAAGTGATACGACCAAAACCTGCCTAGAGGACAAAATCGGATATTTTAGTCATTACTGTCCGTACGGACACTTTCTACAACACGTAGGGTAAAGTGTGGTAATATATGGACCCCTTAAGCAAGATCGTAATTTTCAAGAATTTAATTTTATTCTTTAATAACTTTTCATTATTAATTGATAGCTAGGTACAGACCAAAAGATATTAATTCATCTCTAACCAAATAAAAGATATAGGCTTTCAAACTCTTTTTTGCAAAGGGTCCATATTACCCATGCGTCGGCAATATGGACCACCCCGTCATTGGCAATAGAGGCCGGGTCATATGGTCCATATTGCCCCGTCCCATAAAGTTTCTACATGGGGATATTTGGTGTCCATATTACCCCACAGGGGCGGATCCAGGAATTCTCAATGGGGGGGGGGGGGGCGCCCGTCACTATTCGCTTTTAAAATTTTCCGGCTCGCTTCGCTCGCCGGGTAGACCCATTTTTTTCTCACTCGTTTCGAAATTCTGAGGGGGGGGGGGGGGGGAGTGCCGACGCCTATATTTTTTTCAAGCATCAAAGCACCAAACACCACAACAAAGAAGAGTACCCCCTGATCTTCAGAATTTCAAACCGAGTGAAACAAATTGTGTCTACCCGGCGAGCGAAGCGAGCCGGAAAATTTTATAAATTGTGTCGGCAAGGGCGCCCACAAAAGGTCATTTTCCTAGATATACAGGGCGTCCGGCGCCTGTGCGGCAAAAGGCATTTTTCTACATCTAAAAGGCGCCCGGCGCCCTTTGGTTTGCAAAAAATAGGGGGGGGGGGCGCCGGGTGCGCCCCCCTAAATCCGCCCATGCCCCAGATCACACATACACAATGTATCCAGCCATTTTTAATTAGCCGTGAGATAGGAATTTGATACATGTATTGATACATGGGTAAAGTCAGTACTACATGTTGCCATAGTAACAACCTCCAAACCGAGGCTCAAGAAAAAATAGGGATGTTTAATTTAAAACGTCAATGACATAATAAGAAAACGTGTTGAACATTTTAAATTTAAAATATTTCCTTTGACTTTTAGGACACTCCCTCCATTAATAACTAAATTACAGTAGTTGAATGATGTTCTTTCAAGTACCAATAGAAGGGTCACTCCTACCACCCCAAGTTCAAAGTTAAAAGGGGGAGGGGTCCATAATGCCCCGGGGGTCCATATTAACCCACTTTCATATCTTTGAATACTACTGTTTCTTCCATTTCTATCAGTTTTTCAGTTGAAAAAATAACTTGGGAGAATTCTACAGACTGATCCTATACTTTTAAGTTATTCCTGCAAATTTAAAATATTTTGACTTTTTAGGGCGGATCACCATACCCGAACGGAGTCGTCGCACCTTTAACTACATTGACGTGATTGCTCGAGACATCCAGCAGGATCCATCTGACATCCCCAACTTAATGACGGACAGGGACATTTGGCGCTACATGGTGAACAGCATATCGGCTGCGGCGCTAGATAGATAGAGGGCGGATCACTCACTTCCATAAAAATGTCAAATTATGAATGCATTATTTGTCATAATTGTCATGCACTAAAATGACAAATTAACGACAATTGCCATTCTTTGTCAAGTATCTTTTAAAAAAATGAAATTTTATACATCATGAAAATATCTGTGATGACAACAATTGATTTGAAAAGTTGACTGTTAATTAAACATTATCTATCACTTGTTTAGGCTTACCTGAACCATTTGAACCACGTGTCCTGTAGCATTTACAGCTAAAGTGAGGGCGTCATATTTCAATACCCCCGGACATGCCCGTGGGCCTTGTGTTTGTCTTTTAGTGTTACCAGTATGGCCGTCGAGATTGGCAAGTGAAGGCAATGAGGACTGTGGTCTGAAATATTCTGGATGACGGTTAATGATAGTTGCTTCTTGTTTTGATGTATCAACAATCTTTAAGTATAAAATAAAAATCAATATAGTTTCATAATCATTCACATACGAAAGTAGCAACAAACGTATAAAAATAGTAGGTTGTCTATAACATATGCAAGTAAAAATCCATAAAAAGTCAGGTTGAGGGACGTGTTTATGAAACGTGTTTTATATGCATAGACGCGAATTATTTACATAATGCTATAAAGATGGAAGGCATATCCAAATGTTAAGACGTGCATACCTAAGACACTATTTTACAGTTCTCTTCTCCCTGTTTTCCTCCCCTCCCCCGGACCGGCCTCCCCCCGGTGTTCTCTTTCTCTGACTTGGTTTCTGTGTCCGCTTCTGTCTGCCTAACTCTTCAACTCTTTCTTTGTCTTGCCATTGTATATTCAGACATATAACGTCAAGTGGTGAAATACGCCAAACAAAAACGGAGCACTGGAAAGTCACTGTCAGGCCGTCCGTATGAGCACCCGGATCATAGAACAAACTTGTTTTCCTCACTGGCCTGAGCAGTGGCCACTCTTGTATTATGATACAAGAAAGAGGATTGTTCGAAGACCCCCGTGTTTGGTTCAATCTTACCCCAAGAGCTCTTGTTTCTTGTTGTCTCGTTCTATACGATAGATCACATAATTTGTTTCTGACTCTGCAATAACCCCATGATGTGGGGCAAGAAGTTCCTAAAGAAAATAGCAATTAACCCAAATTTGGGTAAAAACCTGGATGAAAATTTATATCAAATGTCTACCTTGATTGTGGAGGATTAAATTATAGAAAAAACACCCTGCTGAAGAAAGATACACTCTTAAAGATTTGTCCGTCGAACAACCGGATTTCTGACGCGTGCACCTGCCACCACATCACTGATAGATCATTTTGAAGTTCCGAAGGTCCGAGTTCACGAATGCCACAAAATTTTGAAACACTCACATTCTTCGGGGGACTGTCCAATGATAGGTATGGTTGTGGAATGAAAGTGTACTCTTAAATGGGCATTCGTGATCCACAGCGTCGTTACCCCGAACTTAATTAAAACTTGAGATTTTTATATCATCTGAACGTTAGCCTTAGTAATCCATGTGTACCTAAACTTACGTGCAAAAAAAATAACCAGTTGTGGCGGACATCTGAAGTGAAGTTGACTCTTAAAGTGTACTTGGCTCCAAAATAAATAAATAAATAAAGGGATATATTCACCGATTTTTGATTGACGTTCAGACAAAAAACATCTTCATTGAAGGCCAACTTACCCTCTAGTTCTCCAAACGTTTCCTCCGCATTTCTTCAGTATTTGCTCGGCGGTTTTAAATCAAATTCAGAATTCGTACCGTCGAACTACCCCTACCCCTCCTCGCCCTCATGCAATTCCTCTCTCTTTACAATGTTGTAGGGAAGTCCACTGCCTGTATATCGTTAGAAAAGACACCAGGACCACTCGATGTATCAGCGGTCTCTTGTTTCGGCAATGGGACTTTGACTTTCGTCACAATCCGGACATGGAAACAAGCTAGATTTGTTGAAAATTTTAGAGGACGCAAAGATGACAAAGAAAACAGACGCTCGAAGGTTGTGTACAGAGTGTAACCCTGTAACAAACAAAAGCGATCGATTATACAACAAACAATGGTGTAACCAGATATGTCTTTGGGGAGGACAGGCGCGGTCAACAATTTATTGGGAGGGGGATCACACTTCAACGGTTTCAACTGTTCATCTTGCAGTTACTGTCCATTTTCCATTCATGCAACAACAGTGCATTCAAATTAGGCCTATATGACCTGTTTCATGCATACTCTGCGCTTAACGCATAGGACATGAGAAAAAACTCACGTCGTGCGAGGAAAGTGCTCATGGGATTTTCTTGGTAGAAGCGCTAATTGTAGAATATATTATCATAAATTACATATAGTGGAATTTTATATGATAGAACATTCAGAAAAATCCCCCGAAATGGTTATTAATTTATAAAGAGTGGTATTTTGGTAGGGTATAATGCTAACTCTATGGCCAAATCACCAGTGATTGCTGGCCGTATGCTAATAGTGGGCGCCCATGGACAAACGTTAGACCTATACTACTTTCGTAGAAGCTGACCAACCAAGACAATCTATTTTATACATGGTGATGTTGTAATTGGTTGACATACGGTGCTTGAAAAAGATCCGAAACGACCATTTTAACAAGGCTTCCAACATGTGTAAAAACAGCCTTTCTCGCCAATGTTCATGCACACAGATGTGGGTAATCGCTCATCCATAACATGTCATTGAAAGTGATTGGAATGTGCTCGTGAAGTGGGAAATCATTTACAAAGGTCAACACATGAATGGATTCATGTCACAATGATTTGGTTGGGGTGAGCAACGTTGAGACCCGTTTTACAGTGACACTAAACTGCACTTATGTTCGACGAGCCGATTTAAACACATTTCTTAAAATGTCACCAAAACGAATCATCACCGTATCGGCCTTGGTCTGAAGTTTCAAACGATTGTTACTAAATGATGTTTGGGAAGAGGTCCGCGCATGTCTGTTATGCTTCTGGGTCAATCGGCAAGCTATCGATCGCCAGCTCTGTTAATCCGCCATATTTAGGGAACATGGCAATGAATCCAAAATATTCGCACTCTAGGAGTTTGGGGAATAATTCTGTTTCAAAAACACAATTTTGGCCATTCAATGCGTCATACGTGGTAACGAACCGATTGTTACAATTTGAAACATTTGTGATATGAATCTTTTTTCTGCCATGTGCCAATACTTTTGTCCAATGTGTGTAGTTACACACATAAATTTAAATTTTAAGCAAGTGAATTTCTTAAGATCAACTCAAATAAGCAGAGCGCACAGGGACCGAGCCTTACAACTATCCAAAGGTTTTTAATACGTCGCCAGAAATAAGCTCAAATGAATGGGACTTTAAAGGGTTTTTTTTGTTTATAGTAAGACCATCATCTGAGCTCCATTCAGCATAAAACAAATGTTCTTTTTCCTATCATAAATTCTTATAGATACAAATATGAAACTTAATAATATAAGTAATAGTAAGTTCAGAAATCCTACGTTTACGAGTTTTCATCTAAAAATGGAAATGGTCCATTTTCAGCTTATGAGGTCATTGTGAAATCAGAGATAGGTTTTTGGTTATAATATAAAGAAGAGATCAAAAATTCATAGGTTAATACTATACCAAATTGTCCAGCATTTTACATGTTTTTGTTAGCACAAAATTATGGTGAGTTATTGAACCCCATCGGTTAGGCGTGTTAAAGAAAAGGAGTTGCTTAGACGAGGGGGATAATATCATATTATAATAAAATCTAGGGATCGAGGCCACGGTTGCGCATTAATACATTTAATCTTTCGCATGTATTGCCAAGTTGTCCTTGGCATGTGATCAATTAGACCCGCCAAAGTCTGGTCAAAAGGCAGACACCGCTGGGGTCCGTCCCCAAACTCGTGCGTAAACCTACGTGTATACTAATACTAACTCATGCGTAAGTCCTACATTAACATACCTTTTTATATGCCTTTGAACAAATGGGTCCAATTCAGGCAATGACATAGTATGGCCACGTAGGATTTACGTCGAGTTTTCGGGAACGGACCCCTGGTCCATAGACCACAGACCTCAGAACACACACTAATCTAGACAATGAGATACTGCATAAGGTGTTTTTCTGAGATGGTAAACCTACTCCAAAATCTTTGTGGGACATTCCATTTGAATAAACAGGACAGAAAAAAAAATACAATACCAGTGACATCATTCGTGAAATTATTGATGATCAGTTAGTGTCATGAATAGATAACCAGCACCGGAAAGTTCTATTAATCTGATAATCAACGGTACACAAATGATGTCATCACCAGCTCAAATATTGAATGTTTTCCTGGTCCCCCAGACCCTCCTTGTAGACTCGACACTAACCACATCAATTCTATTGCATTACCTGTGAGACCTTTAAAACGGATATAGTACCTATTCGAAGGTGACACAGCGCTGGTGTTCTACTAATGAACTATCCTTTGCCTTGCACCTCAAATTACATAAACCAAATTTTGATTGGCATTTACTTACGGCACAGAACTAAAGACTCACTAGAGTTTGTTGGCAACTTGTTTTTATGGCAGCAAGATTTCTGACCTCGAAATTGACCAGTTCGTTCGGTCAATAATCGTGTTTTCGGTGTTAATTCGAATTAGTTTATTCTTAGGAGTTTTTTACGTAACGGCCAAATTACACAATATTACGCAGAATACAGGGTCCCGTGTATAGGGTGTCCTTCAAACGGTTGCATGAAGATTTTTTTTTATGTTAAAACATTAAAAATATTAAAAAAAAAAAAAAAAAAAAAAAATTTTACTTTATTATGTAATTATTATAGTCCCATCTGTACTCATTGCATAGCACATGTTGTTTTTGGACAGCCGTCAACATTCTAAGCAGGCGCTGTTACTTCATATGTTATCATCATTGCAAAGCATTTACATAGGGCAGGTTCAGATGGGCGTTTCCAAGTAGTGGGATGGCCCATTTTTCTGGCACATTTTTAAAAGATTATACCATTGGGATAATAATGATGATGCTGATGATGGATGATGATGAAAATAATTGATGATGAAATGTGAGTGATGATGATGATGATTGATGAATAAATGATTGATGATTTTAACATGTCAATATTAAAAAGAAAAATATTTTTAATTTTTTTGTACTAAAAATATTATGGGGATACACCTGAACCATGCACCAAACCAGATTCATTTACAATGTATGTCCACTCGGATCAGTTTATTTCATAGCACAGTCGGTGGACACCCAGGCCTCAGGAGTCTTAGCCCTACCCAAGCGCGTAGCCAGCCCGGTGGTGCTGAGGGGGCAATTTCCCGGTGGGTGCAAAAAATTATGTCGGATCAACAAAGCAAACGTTCCGGTTTTTTCGCAGGGCCAAAAAGAATTCCTAAAAGGGGTGATTCTGATTACAACATAAATATCAGGGTTTTTATGTCTACACCGTTAAAACAGATATTAAAAAAGAGCGATTACAAGTTGGTTGATAAAAAATCGCACAACATTGCATATATTAGTTGATTAAAAATGACATTTTAATATTCCGTTGGTTAAACATGGAAACAGATTACGGTGATAAAAAAAATAAAACGGTTTTTTTTTTTTTTTAAAGCAATTTTTCTTAACCAACAAAAGATTATTTTAAACATAAACTCCCGCCAAAAACACCACGTTTCTGAAATATTTTGCAGGCAAATTGTTCATTGGGGTTAAAATCTAATCCATGTTGGTGTTGAAATCATCTCATTTTGCACAATGTTTATGTAAAATATTGTCAACCATGACCAATTGAACGCGAGTGGCAAAAATCAAACATGGCCGCGATTACGAGAGAGTGTATGACGACGTTGTTGAGGAGTGTGAATTAATTCAGTGATATGTGAGATCAGGCAATAACCTATATACTTAAGACTTTCTTAATCGGTTTCAGGCTTGCTTAGCAAGATTTTGGTTGTACGGAGACATATTTTGGGCATTTTCGACTCTGTGAGAGACTCCAACAGCTTCGTCGCTGAAAATTCGACATGGTTGAATAGGCTTCAGTCTAGGGTCAAAGTAAAGACTTAACTGAGAGGACCGAGGGAATGAGAGATTATTATGCATGAATGAATAAGCTTATAGAATCCCTCATTGAAGTATTGACATAGACTCTAGACTATTCAAGGGCCACGTTCTCTGCAATATTACACGAATAACCCAAAAATGGTTAACAAGTGATTAGTGTTTAACCAACCACATATTAGATAATAAAGACTAATAACCAACAAATGATTAAAATGTTAACCAACCAACCAGGTTTAGTTAACCAACTCACATCAACCCCACATTGAGCAAAGGAATTATCCAACAAATGATTTTTAAAAAGTTTGAACCAACCACATTTTAACCAACTAGCCGTTGATTACTGTTTTTAACCAAAAAATGAGTGGTTCACTAGGTAATCCTAGGTTGATTAAAATTTTAATCAAACAAGATTAAAATTTTAATCAACGTTTTAACAGTGTAGATTTCCCCTCAAAAATTGTCAGAGGGGCACTCTTCCCCCTCCCCTCTGCCCCCACCTGGCTACGCCACTGGGCCTTACCTAACCTGCGATAGCAAACCTCAAAGCCTGGACAAATGGAATGCCGAGAAGAATAAGAGATGATAAAAGTAAGAAGAGAAAATAAGAGAGCTAAAAATTCCCTAAGTATTCTCTCTGATAAAAAAGGAAGTGGAAAAACAGTTGGTTCATTTCTAACATCCACCGGAAGGCTGTCCACCTACGGGGAGCTGCAATGGTAAAAGCCCGGTACCCATACATACTGGACCAGCACTAAGAAGACTTTCGACGATAAGCGTACTCTGATTATAATCCAAGATGGAAGCCATACCGTTTCGTATCTTATAGGTACTGAGTAAGATTTTGGAACGGATGCGTGTTTACTTTTTAGCCAGTGTAGATTGTTCAGAAGAGGCGAAATGTGATCATATCGGTTTGTCAAGTGGCAATTCTCGTACTGAATTCTGATAAACTTTGTAAAGGTGAATAATGAAGAAAGGAAGACCACACAACAGGAAATATACAGTCTGGTGGAAATAAAAAACATGAACCAAGCGTTCTGTGGTAGGTTGATCTAAATACCTACGGATCCGACCAATCTTGTATATTCCAAAAGACGCGAGGCGAGTTCCTGATGTGATATTTTATTTGAAGTATACTATCCAGGTAACACCAAGATCCTTAAGAGGAGTCTGCAGTGTCATTCTGGTACACCAGTAACAATTAGTGGTAGAATGAGGCGAAACAAGCTTAAGAGTGGAAGTGCACAATCTCCGTCTTCGAACCATTCAGCAGTTATAAGCTCATTGGTGATGGCCCGAGATCAGAGGTACACTGATAATATAATAGAGTCAGGTCCTGGGGACTGCAGTACTAAATACAATTTGTGTTCAAACTGATAAATAATGTGCAAATTCTGGTATTGCTAAATCACGTCACTCAAAAGACCAGTATACCGTATAGGATGAAATTAAAAAGGGCCCTTGACAGATTCCTGTGGGGTACCGCAAGGGAAGGATATGAGTGCTGAAAGCCTATCATTCACAACAACAACTGGGAACGCGTTAGTAAGGTATGATTTTAAAACCATCGTAATACAGTACCCCTGATGCCGTACCGACTTTGTAGACGCTCGAAAAAGATGGAATGGGTGATGGTGTCAATTGCAGCAAAAGAATCAAGCAAAACCAAAACTGCTGCTACCACTATTCATTCCACTACTGCACTACTACCACCACTAACACCACTACCACTACTACCACAAGCCACCACCACCACCAACAGCAACACCAACCACCACAACCACCACCGCTACTCCTAGGCTATCCTAGGCTATAACTACCACTACTGCCGCCGTCGTACACAAATGTTTCACAAAAATACATTAAACCGGACATTAAAGTGTGCATGCCTTCAATAACTTTTACAACTGAATAGAGGTATCCATATATATATATATATATATAATATATATATATATATATATATATATATATAATATTATATAATAATATAATAATAGGCATTTATAAAGCGCATCATATCTAGGCAAACCCTATTCCGAGGCGCTGTACAAGAGTTACATAAACAAGTAAACAGAATAAACAATACTTCAAACATGAACATGTAACCCTAAAGGAGGAGCAAAAACACAAGTACTGGAACTTGAACAAACTTACATTGGAGCAGGGGGGGGTGGCAAGAAGCGTCTTTTTTGCCGTTCCCATAGGTTTAGCACGTGATCACGAAAACTTGACAATATTCTAAAGTCGAAAATATGTTTAATATCAATATTTTTTCACTCAAAATCCGTTGGAGTTTAAGATCAACTCAGGTAAGTATTTGTTTTTTGTATAATAACGGTACAACGGGAATCCTTTTTGAACGAGGCTTGTTGGACATCCTGTTCCATCGCAGGGTCGCCTGGTATTTATAGCTGCGGACCATGTAAAGCGCCGTACCAGTTTTAGCCTATTGCACCACCAGTGGAATGATTCTTGACCGCATGTAGCATCCTCTCATGTCCGGTGCTTTAAAACGATTTGATGATAGTTTTGCAGCACAAGTATGCACCACCGACGAAAGCAAGGCAATTTAGATCGGTCCGCGACTCTCGTCCGGGAATTCCCACTCGCACTCACTGATCTATTAACGCGCACAGTGACTTCACTGTTCAGTCTCGTCCAATGACTCGTTCGCCAGTTTTGCGCTATGAAAGAACTTGGCCGCCACCGCCTGCATTGTAGATTCAAATAGCAATACTTGAAATGCAATAAAACATTACAGGCAGATTGAACAAAATATGTCTTAAAACTGTTCTTAAATTCATTAACTGAACCCCAACAGCGATGTTTATAGGAAGTGGGAGTTCCACAATTTTTGGTGGCACATGAAGAAAAGCTCTATCACCAAATGATGATAAGGTTCTAGGTACTGATAAGAGAAGTTATCTGACGATCTGAGAGTCCGGGTTGGCAAGAATGGCGTAAGAAGATCTTAATAGATGGTGCAAGTTCCATTTCAGTGCTTTCCATGTTACAAGCAGACTCTTGATTGGAATCGTTTTCGAATGGGTAGCCAATGAAGTTCATAAGAGTTGGAGTTAATGTGAGCATAAATTTGCGGTTTTTGAGAGAACACGAGCGGCTGCATTTTGTTGTTCGCTGAAGTCTTATCTAGAAGGTTGTTAGAAATTCATAAAAAGAGCATACCATTGTCCCAAGTCGGAGTGATAAGGGCATGACAAGATTGATGCAGGTCGTCAGACAAAATTTTTCTGAGTGAGCTGAGTTACGAATTTTGAGAAAATAAGCGGGGACTGACACATTTCTCACTTGTTCACCTTTGACATTTTTTCATCAAGCAATCAAACCCCTAACGTGCGATCATAATTTGTAGACTGAAATTAGTGTTGGCACTTGAATAGATTAACCTGGATTTTGCAGAAAACTGCTAGTTGTGAACATACAAGTTTCCGTTTTGTCATTCATTTAGCTTAAGTTTGTTAGCAGTCATCCAGGACTTAATGTCTGCAACACAACATTCAATTTTTATGACCGCACAGCTGATTCATCGTCAGGGGAATTCAGACCCTAAGAAAAATAGAGTTGTCTTTTCATCCTGCAGCTAAGTGTACATTACGTCCATGTTTATACGAGCAATAGCAGCAATAGGGCGTGAATATATAATGAAACTCAGTGGCCCAAGCACTGATCCCTGAGGAACTCCAAACAGAGCATTGAAGGTGAAGATAACGTGTCCATTAATTTTACAGATTGGCTTTCTGTTGCCTAAGGTATGAGCAATCGCACCTCAAGAGCATGACCTTGACACCAATAGACTCCAGGCGACATTTTAAAATTCCATGGTCTATGGTGTCACAGGCTCAGACAGATCCAACAGCACTAGAAACACACGTATTTGTTATCAAGAGAACATAAGAATATCATTTTGCACTCTTACTAATGCAGTTTCCATTTCCATGGTATTTCTTGTAGGCGGATTGGAACGGCTCAAATAATTCATTCGTAGACAGGTAATCAGTCAAGCGAGAGGCAACTACTTTTTCAATGATTTGACACAAAATTGAGATGAGAAACTGGCGAATAATTTTTTGAAATAATTTGCTCCAGCTGTGGCTTTTGAGTCGTGGCGAGACCAAGGCATTTTTAAAGCAGATCGGAAGAGCAGTATCCAGGTAGAGAGTGACGATGTTTGGTGGATAATTGGCAGAATGTGTAATCCAAATGAATCTTGATCATCCCAAAGTAGGCAGTGGATCTAGGTCCACATGATTAGATGGAGCTGATGATATCAGTTTTGTAATTTCATCTGAGATGCAGGGTAAACTTGCATAAAAGAGGTCACAAATTTGATTGTTAAACTCGTCAATGTGAATGATACGTGTTCATATCAGAGTTATCCAAGGTTCCACTATGCGATAATTTTGGAAGTGGAAGAATTGTTGAAGGAGTTTGCAAGTTCTTTCACATTTGTCAGAAGAATGTAGTTTAGGCTTCCCTTTTGAATGTAGGCAAAGCTTCCACTACCTTTAAACAGCTTCTTTTGATTTTGGTTACTCTTGGATTTTTCTGCTGATAGTTGGTGAGCGTTTTAGCATCTGCCCACATCTGAGTGACGTGACCAGAAGACGCTGTAATTTTTTTAATATATATATATATACATATATATAGATTATCTAACTATCTTATATATATATCTATATATAGTTATATCATATATTATATCTATTATATTTGAACGCCCTCAGTAAAATTGTATCATATTAGAGTAGGTGAATGTTTTACATAATGAGTCCCCCTACCCAGGTAAAGTGAACCCTGCATATGTTGAATTTCGTACGATGCCATGTTGTTGGGAGCTATAACAGGCCAGACATCTGTTTGTTTGTTCCTTTTCCCTGCTCCAAACCGGCGTGCATCAATCCCACGTTTTCAGGTTAACAATACCGTTACAACCAAACTTACAAAACGTCTTCGTCGTTTGTGGAAAGACACTATGGAATAAACATTTCCGCCAACGTAAACGAGATTGCTTCAACATGGTTTACCGAGCAAGACAATTCCCTTAATGAAGGTTTAGAGCACGGCCTATTAGCACCCAGCCATAGAAAAGGATTAACTTACGTTTATTGCTAAAGGGAAAGACCTATCAAGGGATGATTTAACGAATGGAGACCAATTTCACTAATAATGTTCGATTATAAATTGGCCACTAAAGCGCTTGCAAAAGATCCAGAAAATTTTATTCCATTTACTTATTGACTCGATCCAAACAGGATATTTAAAGGTAGATACCTTGGCGAAAATGCCAAGACTTTAAGAAATTTCTCAGATATACTGAAAAAAAAATAATATCCCTGGTGCAGCACTCTCCTTGATTTTAGTAACCTTTGACGCATAGATAGCGAATTCTTTTTTAGCCCTTCAAGCGTAAACTTATTGGTCCAAGCATTTATAAACTGGGTAAAAACGATCTACAATGATATATCAAGTTGTTATTATACAGATGGTACGTAATCTATATTTTTTTTCTGTTTTTTAACAAACAAGGCGTACGACAAGGATGCCCACTTCAGCCTTCTTTGTTAATAATAGCAATTGAATTACTTGCTCATAAAATAAGGCAATCAAATGTATAAAAGGCATAAAACATTCCTTTTTGAAGAATACAGTAAAAACGTCGCTCGCATAACATTATATGCTGACGATTTTACAATTTTTGTCAAAGATGAGAGTGATATTTTAATGAGTTCTCAAAATTTTTAGATCGTTTTTTATATTTGTTCTGGACTAAAATTAAACCAATGAAGACAGAAGCCATGTGGCTTGGTTCAAAGAAACAAATCAAAAGATTGTATATGATCTTATAAGGAGATTATTCCAAACACTATTGTAAAAGTACTGGGTGTATGGTTTAGTAGTACAAAGTCAATACTGGACATTGATAAAATTGGGAAGGAAAAGTTGACAACAGATTTATAAAGACTATCACAATAGGGAAAAAAACCTTAAGTATGGTTGGAAAGTTACTGTACTAAAATGCTTACTTTCCCACAATTGACATTTGTTTGAGTATTTTAAATATACCGCATTAGAATTATAACACTTTAAATACAACCTTTTCAAATTTGTACGGGGCAATAATGAGAGAGTTAATAAATGACATTGGTAAATGAATTATGAGAATGGTGGCTTAAAAATGATTCATCTCCCGTCCTTATATTCATTGAAGTTTACCTTGGATCAAAAGGACTGACAAACAATGTCAAAAACCTGGAAAAACATTCACTTTATGAATTTCAAAAAAATTTTTAGTCTGAGATTTTAAATTGTATTGTAAATCAAAAACCATTAACGAAGTTTTTGTCAAACAAATGAAAGTTAATAGGTCACCCTTTCTACTAACAATCTTGTCGATATATGGTTAAAAAGTAAACCCGTTCGTGTGAAAGTGTCAAACGAACTTAAAGACCCATTAATGACATCATTTGGAATAACGAATGTATAACAAGTCCCTAGAAAAACTCTGTATTTTAAACAATGGATTAAAGCTGGCTTCATTACATTGTCAGTTTGTATGATGAATGGTTGTTTGTTAACTTTACCCCAGTAGGTACAAAAATAACCAAACCCGGGGGTGTCCTTTTAAATTACCTTGCATTACCATCAGTTGTGCCAAGAAATTGGAAAACAAAGACATAATATCATCAACGTGAAAAACGTCCTTTGGTGCAACATTTGCAACGGTCTTTTACCCTTTAGAAAAGTGTACTCAAATTAATGTATCAAATGAAGCTAACAATTTAACAATAAAGCCATTAAGTGAGTCCTTTTGGGAAAGGAAATTTCCAGAACAGAGTTAATTGGAAGAAAAGTGGAAAAGCTCAGTTGCCAACACTAATGAAGCTAGGCTTAAACATTGAATTGGAAGATATTAAGTAACGTATACCCAACAAAATTTTACTAAAAAAGATGGGAAAGGTAAATACAGTAATGTTGAGACGTTTCCAGGAAAATTGAGGTTTGACCTGGACAAATTGCTATCAAGGTTTTTTTTGGCCAATGCATTTCTTAATCCATTAAATGATATATAAAAGTGTCATTAAAAAAAAAAAAAAAAATGCCTAATTTGCATAAATTCAAAATGGCCGCCATTTTTGAAGATTTTTGTTAATCTCGATTTGTGAGAATCGTAGAGAAATAATTGCGGTACCTTTACCATGTATTTCAAGGTCTGTAATCACATATTGACAGTACTACTCTCAGAGACGTTTTGTTTGGGCTTAATTTGCATATCCAAAATGGCCGCCATTTTGAATTTTTTCCACATCTGAAATCTGAGTCACAAGGAAGTCTAATTTGTTTCTATACACATCTTTTGAGATCAAATTATTGCAATGTGAATTGCACTCATGGTGATTGATGAGACACCTTCTTCCTTAATTAGCATAAATCAAAATGGACAAGCCAAGCAAAGCCAATGGTAATATGGGACAATAATGATACGTCTTAAGATTCGTGGCATTTTAACTTTGCCAATATTATGCCCCATATTAGTAAAATAAACAAACAACTGAAAAATATATTGCCATTTCATATACCGTCTTACCATGAGAATAGCTCTGCTTCAAGATCAAGTTCCGGAGTTGAAAATTGACACCGTAATACCATTAATTTGAAGGGGGATGACCCTATGTAATTATATACATTTTTCATCTCGGATAGAATGGCGTTCAACCGCCAACCCCATTCTGTACAGTTTCGCTCCAATAATTCAACCATTTTGATGTGAGAGATGAAAACGTGATTTGTACTGACTGTGTAAATCAATAGTCGCTCATTACATCCCAAACCAATATCCTTTAGCCCTAAAGATTTCATCAGCGTAATGAGAAAAATAGCTTTCTACATCAACCAAACTTTTTGACCCCTTCGGTAAATCTGGGGTTCTGGGACGAGGCAATTAGCATCGGACCATGGCCCATTAATAAATGTCGACATTAAAAAAAATAACAAACTTATCAATAATTACGTAATGTATAATCATTCGTCTAATCGTTTTAATTTGGTAACATGCTAAACAGCGGGGGGGGGGGGGTTGATGTACTTCATATAATTATTTCCATAGACACCCCTTTGAACTTGGTTGTGTGCATCAATGGACTATCCACTGATACCAAATATTACGCAAATTCCCATAATCTTGCTTCTACGACGTTATAATGCACGGCGCCTAGTAAAGTATAGGAGGCTTCACCAATCCCAACTTTGGGGCGCTATCATTCCCCAGGTTAGGTGGTGGGTTCGATTTTTTTTCATAAAAAGTGCTCAAGGATAACAAAATACCTAAAATCATTTGTCGACACAATCACACTCTTTTTTTGCACCAGAGAAAGTTTCGAGGAGTTCAACAGATCCCCCAATTCATCCAAGGGGGTAGCCGTTTTAAATATAATCTTAAACTATGTTTGCGACATATTCTTAAAATCTGTGGGGTATGGTTGAAGTTCCTTAAGTGTGTCTATTTAAGCAAAAACTACTTTTTAAGGTTCTTAGCTTTGTACTTATCTCTGTTCCATTTTTTTCACCCATACCGATAGTCTTTTTAACAATGTTTGGGTGTCTATACGGTTGAAGCGGGTTATGGTTTGGGATAATCACATGGGGAAAACTTTTATATCATTTTTGGAAAATTTGACAGTCTCATTTGACCAATAGTTTGTAACGCAATAATTGTGTCACTAAGAGTGGCATTTTGCCTAAATAGAGTTGCCTTTTCCGTCAAAATGCTTTTTTTCTGATCAGTCTTATCATGTCAGCTAAGTGATATTGACAAAGGAAAAATTAATCTTCTTGAAACACTTATCTATGTGCATTAACTCATATAAAAATCATTAGTCTAACTCTCCTGGTCTACCCTCCTACCTCATGCTTTCATCAACCTTTCCAAAAAATGGTAACAAGATTAGCAGTCGACACCCTCAAAGGCTATAATGGATTGAATGGCCTGTTAACTCACCAAAAATCACCAATAAAGATTTTGTGTTCAGTATGTCAAACAGATAAACGGAACAAATTTGCCTAACTACCCTACATACTAAGATCGTGTCTTACTAATTACTGAAACCACTTTGGCCTGGATCTTATAGACGTAAGGACTTTCATTTTCTGAGCTGTTCAGACAGATTTCAGGGTATCTTTACTTTTTGGCAATGAGCCATTTGAGCTACCAAGAAAAGCACTTTAAGAACAAAGGATTTTGTTCTTTCTGATGTTTCTTTTTAGTGTAGACTCTAAACATGTTCTCTCTGTAATTTGACAAATTTGGATCAAGATTTTTGAACCACAACTATTTAAATAGATAGTGTTTTATCCGTTGGAGTCCCGTGTCTTTAAATAGCTACTTAATAATCATGTTCTTTGATACATAGCATTTGACACCAGAAACATTTCAACATAGACAATTTCAAAAAGTCAAACAAAAATGGCGCATATTGGATTTATGCAATAAGCCTAAACCACTCATCTCACATTGTTATTGGTGTTTTTATTGAGTTCGTAGACCCCCAAAATATGGGTAGAGACACCAGCATTACATCTTCTACGACACTCGGATCATGAGTTATGGGCAAAAATCCTTTGAAATGGCGGCCATTTTGAGGATTTATGGCAAATTAGAACTATTCTGCAACCCGGATGTTCTCGGACTTTTAGTATGTCATTGTGGATACTTCAAAGGAATGCATTGTGAAGAAAAACCTTTGATTAGCAATTAGTTCTAGGTTACACCAAAAATGTCATTATCTTTCCTGGCCTAGTTGTATTTTTGGACCGAAGCGAGAGCCGCTACATACTTGAACCGTCAAGAGGGAAGACAAAAGGGTCGTCGATTACGTGGTGTTGAGAAACTTCGAGATAACTGTATTCAGGAAATCGACTCAAGGTCGGTGGCGGCTCGTTAAATGGTTATGGGCCGGTATAGTCATTATGAGGAAAACGCCAATGGTGGTGCCAGATGGAAGCATGAACGCCGTAGTGGCCGCTCCCACGTATCAATCATGGCGAGTTTTCCAGCCCGCGCATGTCGAGTTCCACGCTCTGTGTATCGAGTTTTCCTCGCCATAGTCGAGTGTGCAGCGTTAATGTTCGAGTTTACAGCGCTAATGTCCAGTTTGCCATCTATTACCTGGTTGTGCTCTCTATATGGTGGTTTGACATAAATATGTCCAGTTTACGCTCCACGTATCAAATCATGGCGAGTTTATCCCGCGCATGTCGAGTTTCACGCGCGCGATGTGTATCGAGTTTTCCTCGCCATATTGTCGAGGTGCAGCGTATATATGTCGAGTTTACAGCGCTATATGTCCAGTTGCCCTCTATACATCGAGTTGTGCTCTCGATATGGTGAGTTTGACATAAATCTGTCCAGTTTACGCTCCACGTATCAAAAATCATGGCGAGTTTCCCAAATCATGTCGAGTTTCACGCGCTGTGTTATCTTTTTTGAGTTTCTCGCCATATGTCGAGTGTGCAGCGTTTATGTCGAGTTACAGCGCTATATGTCCAGCTTGCCTATATGCATCGAGTTTTGCTATCTATGGTGAGTTTCACATAAATCATGTCAGTTTCAAAATCTCGACATGATTTTTTTCTCAACATGAGGAAAAACTCGACATGATTTTTTGGTGTATTGTAGGTACGTGTAAAAAAAATCATGTCGAGTTTGCTCATGTTGAGAAAAAAAAATCATGTCGAGTTTGTCATGTGAGAAAAAAACATGGCCAGTTGCTCATGTTGAGAAAAAACTATGTCCAGTTGCACGTGTTGAAAAAAAAATCAGTCAGGTTTTTAAAACTCAGGCGATGATATGATGAATGATAATGATTTCTTCTGGACATGATTTATTCTGGCAATGATTATGATGAAACTCGGCACATAGAGTTCAACTGGGATAGGCTGCGCTGTAAACTCGACATATCGCGGGGTAAACGATATTACAGGGCTATGAAAACTCGCCTGATTTGATACGTTGGAGCGTGCATAGAACGCCGTCGTGTACCTGGGCATTCTGAAAAACCATTGTCTGCCACAGTACGGAAGATTTATGTAAACAATTTTCGGCTGCAAGACGTACGACAACGCCACGCCGCACATGACTCTGTCGTGAGACAATTTCTTGAGGCAGAGGGGTGCAGCGGATACCATGGCCTGCTTGTTTCCCTGATTGGAACACGAGCAGCCCAAGATGCCTTAGGCCGCAGCAATCATGAGATGGACAATCTTCCTCAAACTCTACAGGAGTTCGCTCTGAACGATGAGTGGGAGTTCCTCCCATGACATTCAAAAACCTTGTGGACAGTGTGCCGCGACGTCGTTGATGACATGATTCATGCCAGGGGGGGCCATCGCGATATTTGTGACTGCATTGACCTTTAAATAGTACTATTGAATATTTCGATGAGGAAATCATCCAAACATTTATATTTCTTCAAACACTGACAGATGTGAAACAATTGTAAAATAACAAAAACCTTAAAGCTGCTGTTCAAATACCCTTTTTTCTTTCAGGACTAAGACACAGTTCGTAAAGGGCTTTAGTGGACTAAGTCATGGTGAGTGTCCAGAAGAGACTGATCAATTAAGTAGTATGTCGATATTACACCCTAGCTATCATAAGCTAAACTCAACTATAAGAATAATTCCATAAAAAAAGTGGTTAAAAATATTATTTTTTTATGAGCAAAAGTGTATTTCACTCTCAACCAAGGTCTACAGAAGTTAAACACTGCTAGGACGTCATTCTTTGTTTGTCCTATTGATTATTTTCTACTAATCACACTTTTCTGTACGAAATTTACCGTTACGCTATAGATTTGTGGAAAAAGTGTGGATTCGTAAAAAATAATCTACAGTTGGACAAATATAGACTAAATTATTTTAACAATGGCAACAAGTTGCATTAGATATTGGTTGTTCTTAAATACTTCTTGCCGTTGTATAAATCCTGAAGTAAATCGACTTCCCGCAAGTACCTCCGAAGCTATGTTTTGTGTGTAATTCAACATATCCATTGGGGAAAGATCCATTGGGACAACAAGACACCCGGACAACAAGACACGCACATGCATGTACATGTAAGCACATGAAACTTGCACAGTACGACTGAATCATGCTAACAGGGCGCAACGTTGCTGATTTAAACTAATCGATCAATAGAATGTATGATCTACAGGTATACAAATAAGAAGTGGGCAAAAAATTTCCATTTTAAAGATTAGCGTAGAATTTCGTATACAAAATAGCAGGTGTGTAACAATTCAGTTGCTTATAAGCACGCGGTTCAACATGGAGGAAACGAAAAATCTACAGGTTGTACAAATCATATAGGCGTAATTGCAGTGTAACAATTGTTATTAAAATGGCATGGTTTTTTTAGACGGAGAAAGCCCTCGAGTAATGGATTCGTGCTATCCAAATATTCGGAGCAGGAATCCACACTTCTTGTGGCTTTTCCGTTAAAGGCTTGACTCAGAGATTTCACGAAGAGAAGAGGGCGCCCTCAATTTTCAGACAAATGTGTTTTTGCATATACATTACTCTTTGTCCAATACAATTATCACTGGGTGAAATAACTAAGCTCAAATGAAGTCCTTCATATAGAAAATCACAACTTGGTTTAAAATTTCGGATCCGGAATTGTGTTATACACGGGATCCTATGTACAGTATACTTGACTAAATGTGTACTGCATGGAAAACGAAAAAAATCCAGTCATTCTCTAACTTTGGAATTAAGCATTTTAGGGAGATCTTTAGTTCTGGTTGTCTTTTTATGATACTACAGAGATTTCGAAATCTCTGAGTCAGTCTTTAAAAGATAGACCCAAAAAGTATAAATTCTTTAGAATGAGGGAAAGAACTTTACAACTTACTCTGTAAACGCTTGCTTGAAAAGAAGTGTAGGAATAATATAGACTGGCAAATAAAAGAAAGAAA
>JAMKCH010023961.1:0-19523 GCA_023653785.1 Ophioderma brevispina
TAGTTTCAAAGAGTATACTTTCTGCCTCATCTGAAGGTCGACCTGCCACATGCCGACGTAGTCATTCGAATCTTTGTACAAAAATTGGAAGGTGTTTTAACTTGACATTAATGTTACCATCATTCAAATCATGTTGTGCATTATAGCATTTAAACACCCTTTTTTAGAAAAAACTGCCTTCTTGCTGATTTCCCTGATCGTTATAATACCTATTTTTAATGGTATATGCTGAATTGCACTTGTTAAACAAATGAGTGGGCATTTGCCAATTTCTGGGCATTAGAAGGCAATCTCGTGCTGCCTACTGGCTTTACATAGTAAGTATTGTTTACTTCAGTAGGTCTGTTATCAAAGACTATGTAGATCAGCTGCGATTAGTGAAAGGAACATGCAATCGGAACGCCCTGAATTGAAGACCTGAGCGCAAAAAGTACTTAACTCCACATTTGGCCAAATTGAGTTATCACTGGTTTTGAGTTCCTTAGTGGTCATAAAATATAGTAATTATGATTTTTGGTTTAAAAAAAAATGTTACACACTTTTAGGGGGCGGTCAATTTTTGCAATAACACCAATTTGAGGGCAAAAAGTACTTAAGTCCACCCATAGCAACAGTGATATACATAGCAACGTGCAACTCAATGGTGATTATCTAATGAGTTAAGACAGATAACAGGGTGTCAAGATAAAAATACGCTAATTTTGAAAAATTTGTATTAAAAATTTACTGCTTGTTGTTGCTTTGGCCACTTTTAAGGAATCCTATAAAATCTTTGACGTTTTAGCAATGAAACAGTTTATTACTCGATTTGAGCGCAAAAAGTACTTAAGTCCAAAAATCGATTTTATTGATTTATCATGTAATCAATTGCCCGCATCACACTTCCCGGGTTATAGGCACCCATATAAGGAGGGTTAGAGATGGTTTAGTACACTTTTTGAGAATTTAGAGAAATCTGTGATGTTTTTAGCCATCAAAACTGTGCATTACTCCAATTTGAGCGCAAAAAGTCGATTTATTGATTTATCTCGTAATCAATTGCCCGCAGCACACTTTTTTTCCTCCCCATATCATCCCAAGTTATGTTTCCTATAACCATGCTAAATTTAAATTGTATATCTCTTTCCTACAATATTTTAAAAGTTTTGAAGGACTGTAACTCAAAACATCAAATATGGACTTAAGTACTTCTTGCGCTCAGGTCTTCAATTGGAGATTCTGTTCACAAACACATATGTCCGGGTAATTTTCAGGTAGATTATTGGGATTTGTATGTTGTGTAAGATTTTACTTTTCTAGGTAAAATGTGTGCGGTACCTGATGTGAGATTTTGGAATAAACACACTTAAATGCGTAGAAGTAGAAACCACGAAACAAAACCTAAAATAATAATAATAAAAAAAAAACCAACAGACAAGCAAAAAACGTAAAAAAAATGAAATAAAATAAAATAACAATGGGACAAAAATTTTTGGAATCTATATATTTTACCACCGAAAACATATGGTATATCTGCATTAAATAGGGCTACCAATACTTTTTTTCTAAGTAAATGCTGTGAACTTAGAAGAAAATAAAAGAATAGCATCGGGTGATCTAACTCGTTTGTGGCAAAATTACTCTTCATTTGTGGTATCATAAAACCATTGTAGTTCCTTGTAAGAATATCACGAAGATTGGTAGTTGTTTTGTGAAATATTTCTCAAATCCACTTTGTAATTGCCCATTGAAATGTTTATACATGAACAAAGCAAATTCCAGTTATCATAAGCATGTAGATTATTGTACTTCTTAAAAGGTGTACCAGAAGGAGATTTGTAAGAACCTTTGGAAATTATTGTTAATGCTCTTTTGAAATTGATCTTTTAATAGTATTCCCCCAAGCACTAAAAGTTACTTATATAATGATACATAATCCTTTCTTGACCAATATTCTTTAGATTATTTTCGTAACCAGGCATTTGGCTATGTATGTAGAAATAATCTCAATGTGACATTTCAAGTTAAAATTCACTCTATGAATAGCCTCGTTCACAAATCCAAAATATTATTAATAATAATAATTAATAATAATCATAATTATTATAAAGCGCCCTTTCCAAAGGTTGCAAAGGCAAAAAGGAGATGAAAAATAAACCATCTTAACAGAAATGGAGTCCCAAAATTAGGGATAAAGATAGTTTTAACATGGATTTAAACACCCCGACACTGGTGACATTCATAATTGACATGGGTAGTCTGTTCCACAGGTGTGGAGTCACAACCTTAAAAGCTCCATCCCCAGCATATTTGTTTGGAATGGGCACAACGAGAGTGGTGCTGCCAGCAGAGCGAGTTCTAACATAACTCTGTTATTGTTTTTCCAGAAGGCAGTCTTGTATGTACTGGGGAGAGAACCTTTACACAGATTTATACACAAAGTTCTGAATGTAATTATTTCTTCAACTGGTATATAACTGAGTGAGCAAAGGTGTAAGATGTTCACGTTTGGACTTCCTAAACACCAATCTGTCACACTTATTCTGCAACATCTGCAAACGTTTCAGATTTTTTTTAGAAATGCCATTAGCAAAATATTGCAGTAGTCCAGTCGTGAAAGAATGACAATGTTGTGACATGTACCCTATATCAATATATGAACGAATTCTGCTGATGTTTGATATGATCAGAGATGTTCATTTGACTATCGAAAACAACCCCAAGATTGCGAATGGACTTTGACGGAAACACCCCCATTTGTCAAGAAATAAGCTGACATGACTCAACTTTTTCAAGTTGTGAGGGGAGGCTGCGACAAAAAAAATCCGTTTTGTCCTGATTTGGATTGAGTTTGTTTTCAATCATCCATTGCTGAATATTAGCTACACAGTATTTAGCTTGAGTTTGTTTTCATTCATCCACTGCTGAATATTGCCTACACACTTTCGAAAGTTTAAAAAGTGCACACTGAACATCACCAGGAACTTTAGGATCAGCAGTGAGATCAATTTGAATGTCATCAGCATATATATGGTATTTCACATTATAATGACGTAATATCTTGCCGACAACATGAGTATAATGTTATATTTTTTCTTCTCGAGTCCTGAATTTGATATCTTATTGGATGTAACCATGACCATAGTTAGTCTTGCTTGCATTGACAGATAACTTGTTTGCTCATACCAGTTACATATTTCTTTGTTTCTCATTGTTTATATGAACAATACTATCCATAATATTGGTATTTAAGTATACTATAGTGGTGTCATCTACAAGAAGAATAAAATCCAAAAGTGACGATGTGTATACAATGTCATTTTTCTACAAAATAAACAACAAATGCTCAAGACTTATCCTGTGGTAGACCCCAAGTTATTAATTTAAGTTAAGGAACACACGAGTCTAACGACATACTGATGTCTATTGTTAAAGCATTTTCGAACTACTTGAGAGAAATACCTCATATAGCATAATGCTCAAGTTTGTAACAATAATAATTCATGGTCAACTTTATCAAATGCCTTGGACAAATCTAAAATGTACCGATCTTAAGGATGCTGGTACCTGTTATGAGTGCTGTGCCTTGGTAAAGCATTATTCTGTCATTATTTACTTATACTCCAGGGATGAGATTGCATAGTGCCAAAAGGAGGAAAAGACAGAAAAGGGAGGACGTTGCAATTCTTCTATACTTTTGTACAGGGGTCAAAGAGTCAAAAAGAGGAATTCTCCCAATCGAGGAAAATCATCATCCCTGTTATATACTACAACATCTGTCAGGTAGTTACCTGCGAGAGGAATTGGCATTCTATTCTGATGGTGTAATTTTCACCTTATATCGGAAGCCAGCTTTAACCCAAATTCTTGTTGTTTTGGTAAAAGTTTTATTTTTTCAAGAAATCGTCTTAGTTGCAATTAAAGTGGCACTGGAACATTTTTAAAAATATATTTGTTTTCACAGTTTGCATTGGTAGAGACTAGTAAACTATAAACAAAATAGTAAAGCTCGACATCCCGTATGTGTCGCAAAAGAAAGAATTTCGTAATTAGAAACATTAATATCATAACACAAAGAATGATACTGATTCAAATATGTTTTTATTTTACACAGGGTTTGGTTCCCTTTGATAGGGAAGGGTATACTGTCCCCATCCCCTAGAGTCCTACAGGGAATTGCTTAACCCTTCCACCATAACAAGAAGAAGATGCCGACGTGCAAAAGCATTTCATAATTTGATGCGTATCATTAAACTTAAAAAAAATATTTACCAAAAATCTAGGTATTACAAACGTTGACTGTTCTTGATAAACAAATGACCAGTACCTATTTTCCCAATATCTTGTAAGGAGCACCACACTCGGATATAGGAAAATAGTTAATAAGGACCTCACCCATGGCGTAACCAGCTTTTTAACGGGGATTTCAAATGGAGCACATCTATTCTAGGGGTTCAAGCATATATTAAAGTGTTAGTATAGTAATAGGCCTATGTTGTTTTCACCATAAATTGGCGGTGCGGCAACGAAACTAAGTTTTTCATTTTTTTCACGGGGGAAGAGGGGGAAAGATTCCACAAGGGTGAGGCTGTTCCCCTGGCCCCGCCCCCGAGGTTACGTCCACTCGGGCCACCACCATCATAGAATTTCAGGAGGTAGCTTGGCTAGTTACTTAACACAGAGACAGACCAAAAACATGAACAGTCCTAACAAACACAACTGTTTATAAATCCATTCTTAGCTCAAACATTGGGTGAAAGTAATTACGGACATTTGTGAAAAGAAAGGAAAAAGAAAAAACATCTTAACCTTTACGTTCTAATGTTTCGTCCCTTATCACTAGTCCGATCACACACACGAAAGTATCTTCAGTATAAATCGCTAAAAAAAATCCCGACTACGTGTTTGGGTATAATCTGTTGCCAGACGAACTAATGTCAAAGTGTGGCATGATTCGCAAAGGAGCGTGTTTTTCACATATCGTCACTGTACTTACGATTCCCTTGTTGTTATGATTTTTTTCTTCTGTGGAAAAAAGCAACGAGCTGACGGCCGCAGATTTTCAATGTTATGCCTACTTCAGACTATCTTGGGCGTTGGATTATGATAGAAAGGTAAATAACTGGTTTTAAAAAAAGATGTGTGTTTTCCATCTACGTTTTATGCGGCTAAGAGTTACACTACTCAGCTATGTTTTTAATCGAACAAACTTTTTGAACTTATTCGGATTTCTTTCTTATCTTCAAACAATGCAAACTAGAGCAATCAAATTCCAATAATATGAAATCATAAGTTACAAATGGGTTGAAACGCATGCATTATTGATTAAAATCAAAAGAAAACTTTTTCTTAGCCTTAAATTCACTTCAAATGCATGCAATATTGATTACAATCAAATGAAAACATTTTCTGCGCCTTAAATTCACTAGGGTAATGAGAAAAATAAACTTTCTTCTGCTATTCAGTTCTCTATTTTGATGGAGGAAAGTCGGTAATGAGGTTGTCGATCGGGTCGCCCACCTTTAAACATAACGGTATATGTGTAAGACAAGTAAATACACTGCACAATACATCGATTGTGTCCCCAAAGACAAATAAAAAATAAAAAGAAAACATAACAGAAATAATAATAATAATAATAATAAAAAAAACTCTAACAGCAAATAATGGTATGTAAAACACTACAATGCATCAAATCATTTCGTTTTTATTATCAGACGTGAGTTTGTATATTAAAATTGGTCTACTACCTTTCCACAGGGATTGCCACAAAAGCAGTCGACACTCTCATTTGTATTTGCTTATCGAGATAAATGACAAACAAGGTCAACCCCATTGACCTCTATTGATCTCCGAATTTTAAAAAATAGGTTAGACGGTGCAAAATGTTTTCGTTGCAGTCTTTGAGGAAAGATGAACAATTTGAGCCTATTTTTAAAGAAATCGGAGCAATAGTTAAGATTTAACCTTTCGTGATGACCTTTGACATTTGGTGATTTTTGTCTTATATCTCCATAACCATAAGTTGTAAGTAGTACAAACTATACCTTTTTTAATCCTTGTGACAAGACAAATACTTTGGTTGCCTTTTTACAGCAATCCAAGCATTTTTCATTTTTGACCCCTGTATTATGAATGTTTCCCCCTCCTGGATTCCGCCCACACTTTCTCGAGGGGCACCCCCGCTAAATTTGTTCATTAACCTTCATAGAAGACAAATCCACTGAGAAATGATGCTCTGCTCTCCACGGTCACAGAATTGCTTCAAATGACCCAACTGCATAGGAAGACAACAGCTCATATCAACCTGATACAATAAAATCACAATAAATGGGTGTGGACTGTATTTAAGGACTACTCAGTGACGTCATAGGTGTTTCCCAGTAAAAATAAACAAATATGCTTATGAAGAAGTGGAAAAATTGTCTATATGTGGAAGTAAAATTTAAATATGGTGACCTAAGGTTCTTTCGAGCACATCAAGTGCTATATTTGTTTCGGACTTGTACCACAATCTCCTTCCCACTCTGCCTAGATCAGCTTCCTTCCCAGCACACAGTAGGCCAGGGGTGTCAATAATTCAAAAATCGACCCCTTCAGAATGTCAATTTTATGTTTCCAATACCCAGTAAACATCCAGACATTAGTAAATCTGAAATTGTTTGACTCTAATATGGAATCCCGGGGTACCCAACACATAACTGAAGTCACGGTAACACATAAAGTAAATTTTCAGGTACTTCTTTCCAAAAAATGCGTAAAAATTTGGAAGATTTCAAGTTGTTGTTATCAATCACAGCCTTAATAGATGACTCTGGAAACTCTCTTGTCTTTTTATATATTTATAATTGCCCTTTTTATCCATACAACATGTCTCTGAAACTATTTTCAGTATCTTTTTCTTGGAATTGGAAGTGCAAATATAGTCAAGAGTCGAATTTGATCACTTATTTGCACTTCGGTTATAAAAATGCCTAGTACTTTTTTGCCTATAATTGCCCACCTTCTAACCACCACTAAGGTTCAGCCCTATATGTAAGGTGAATGATACAACAAAATTTGACTGCCACCAGCCGCCTCCCAGGGATCTAGAGGGTCGGTTTTAACGCCCCTCATGAAGAAAAATCTGCACGTGGCGCGCGGTGGGCACATAAAGGGCCTAAGCAGTGCTGCCCATAAGGCTTATTATAATTAATATTATTATTTTTATCTGTTTAAGAGCTGTTTCTTCGTTTTTGTTAGTTTTTATTTGAAAAAAACAATTATTATACCGACAAATCATTCACTTTTACACAACTCCTGCAAATCTCGAATAATTTTAGTCTCTTGGTTGGATCATTGATAGTGCCTTTAAGTCTTTGAAAAAAACTAGCACTTGGGTTACGTCGGATGTTTATGCGGTTTTGAATTCGCTGTTGCTGTTAGGTTGGCAGGTACTACCCCCTGGACCTTGGATTCTGGGGAGGTTATTAAAATGGACACTGTTATAGTTGTAAAGGGGGCTCTGGGGTAGTTCGACAGGGGCCCTAGGTAGGTGACAAGGTTTACTAATACTACAGGTCACTTCTGATAAGGTTCCGTACGGAACCTGACAGCCCTAACCTTGGTACTCCCATCGCAAATCGCGAAAGCCGAGAACCGCGCAATTCTTAGTTAGAAATAGTACTGGATTTATTTTCAATATATGCACCAAGATTAATTCAAACATGATAAAACTTACGTAGTGCATAGTTTTTTGCACTCTCTTGATGCATTGGGAAAACATCACTTTGACCCTCTCTGAAAACACCTTTCCACAAAATTTTTCCCATGACGTTTGGCACATGGACTACTCACAAGGCCTTAGTTTACGGAAAAAATGGAAATGTCGATTGGTTCTTTTGTTTTTCTCGCACACCGTTCACTAAAAATTTAAAAGCGAATGGTGTTTTGAGATGAAGAATAGATTCAATTGGTTACGGTATTCCAAAAAAGGGGATTTTACATGTTTTATGTGGTGAGAAGACCTTTCCAAACAAACACTTGGACCGTAAGAACTCTTTAAATTGTCGTTTAGCTGCTAAAATGAGTTTTGTTGGAGCATGTCTTGTTTGTGAGTTTGTGTGCATTTTTTGGTTTGGTTTGTCTTAACTTCTTAGTTTGTATGTGGGACGATCATCTCCTCCCATATCATTGTTCTGTGTCGTTTTAAGATGTCTGTAAGATATTGAACACATTATTTTTACCGTTCATTCACGGTACAGATAAATGATTCCACCTATTGTTTAGGTTATAATGAGTTCATGAACTTTTTTAAGTTCATTGTAGTTGTAGTAGCCGATCGCCATGTCGATTGCGCATAGCTGCAATCGCATGGGTAACCACCAAACAGGGCCGTACGCAGATTAATTTGGGGTGTGTTGCGGGACCTCGGAAAAGTGGACCTTTTTACGAAAAAGTGGACTTATTTTGCAAAGTGGACCTAACCCCCCGAGAAATGGTCCTTTTTTCGACTTATTGAACTTTCACTCAACCACCAAAAAAGTGACTTTCTGTCCACAAATTTATATACATTTTGGACTTTGTTATCACAAATTTAGCAAAAGTGGACCGTTTGCCCTTTTGTGATGTTTATTTTTTTTTGGGTGCGGAGCCCGCATCCCCCGCACCCCCCTGCGTACGGGCCTGCAAAGGGCAAGGTCAAAGATAGCAGAAAGTGGGTGGTCACATTAGTGCATAAGGGGGGTTCCAAGTGGCCCAGCCCTGATTCTCTTTCCAAACTGTGTGTAGGATTTAAATTTGGTAAAACCAAAAGTTGCGCGACTGAAATTGACCAAATTCTTATTATGTTAAAATGTGACACTGAAAAATGAAATACTCCTCACCAGGGACCCCTTAAGTGTTTAAGGTCGATATTGGGGATTATCTGTGTCGATTTTCTCATAGAACTACTTAATTAAGATATGATTCTTTGAGGACCAACTTAAGCATTTTTTTCAAGATGCAAAAAATCAGAATAATGAGCTTTTTTGTGTATTCCTTTTCAGAATAAATGACTGTAATTAACTGAAAACATTGCGCTTCTATTCAGTTACAACAAGCCGATAGCCAGGGTGTAGACTGGTTCCGTTTCTCAAAGGAAACTATTCGAAGGCATTTTTGACTACAAGCAATTAAAATAATTTTAGGGGAAGTGCCTATGTGCATAAATTCAAAATGGCCACCATTTTAACATTTTTGTACATAACTCAGATTTAAGGGCTTCAAGACTTCATTCAATGTGTCATACATATTTTCAGGGTCAAGAACACACAACTAGATCAACAGTTAAGGTATTATGCCATATATTGACATTATTTTCATAAATTTAAAATGGCAGCCATTTTGAAATTTTTTGCAAATTACACTGTCAACATTACCTACTAGTATAAGGTCATGCGCCGTGAGTTGGGAGCAAAATGTTACATGCTTGAAACTACCAAATATTACACGTGCTCACACTTAAAATGAGATAAGCATCAATTGTTTTTGAGATGCGACAACTATATATTGTTGTAAAGCTAAGAATGTAAGGAAGACAATATGCAACTGTATGTGCGACAGGGTTCCAACAGGTGTCATATAGGGTGGAAAATGAATTTGGATATAAAAAGTACAACTTTTGTGTCATCTAAATTTGCAACCTTATTATCATCATAGTTTAAACTATGTATGAGTTAAAATGAATGCCACATAAATACAATACAAATGGATGTTATTTTTTCTTATACATGGCATGTTCCAAAGATATAAACAAAATAAATGCAATTAAGGCCTGATATCAAAAAAACCTGTCTTTAGCACATGCCCACCGTAGGCACATCATACCTATGTACCACCCTCTCTCAAATTACGACCCATCAAAAGTAAAAAAATAGCACGAAATTGAATCGCTACCACCATTTTAAAAGCTAGATACTTCCCTTAAATGGTTCTTCATGATACAAACAAAATGTCAAAATTTGTGAAAATGTAACGCCCCCTACTTTGTCTACCCCAACTCATGGCGCATGACCATAACTATGATCCATTTATCCTTGACTCTAACAACATATTTATAGACACTGAAATGAAGTACCACACAAGCTTAAATCTGAGTTATGTACACAAATTGTCAAAATGGGCAGCCCATTTTGAATTTTGATCAGCCAATTAACTGTTAAGTTGACCTACTGCCATATAAACTAAATGATCTAATTGTATTCCTCCGGGAACCCTGAATAACATTGTACTATTCGAACACAAGAATGAAGTCCTTACAAGCCTATCATGAGTTTGTGTCAAAAAAGCGGCATTTTGAATTTGTGCTAATTAGGACTTTTCTCCAAAATCACTTGGGGCCAAAATTTAGAATTAGCATAAAAGTAAACACACTAACCCAATTGCTAAAACTCAAACATGCCTTCGTCATGTTGTAAGAAGCACTTTTGAAGAACTGGAACCAGAACCAGTCTATTGTAGGAAGCTGCGATGCGTGATTCACTGACTGTATAAAATGCACATCTTATAGTGCTTTTTTTGCAATAAAAAACAGTAATTTATTTGTTTCTGAAGTTTTTTTGATCTTATTTTAATTTGAAATAGGCGTTTTATTTATTTAGCTGTTTTCAAATTGGATTTGTTATCTTAACAAACAGACACATAGAACGCAAGACAAAACCAAACAAAACAAAACAAAACAACCAAAAAGACTATTATGCTTCTTGTCGAGCTATTGTTGCTAAACACTTTATCAGTAGGCATTCATGTAGGGTTAAAACTACAAATGTGTTTATTTTAAGACATATTTATCCAGACGTCTCGGCAGTATTATACGGTCACAGAAGCCTTAGAGGCGTTGACGGGTTGACGATAACGCTCTACTTCCGTCAACAGTATAAAATCGTTTTTCCATATACTTAAGCTGATTTCTTTAGGAACGGAGTGTAGATTCAAATTTGGGTAACACCAACGTGTGTTGTAAAATTCCCAAAGCTGGCATTTTATGTTGATAAATAATGGAATTTGATAAATTTACCCGAAGTGAAGGTTTTGTACTTGAAAACCAACCAAGCAAGCACCGATCGACCGCCGAACATAACAGCAGACAGCAACAGACGAACAAAGCCTCGAATGAGATGAACCAATAAGCTTCGTTTTATAACGCTCATTTTAGCTAAAATAATGCACTTACACTGTCATCACGTGAGTAAGACATGTTTCGAGGTGTTTTTGTGCATCTTCTCTGTTGTCCTTACTGGACCATAAAAAATCCTTACCGGATATGATTACGAAACTTCATCTGCTTATGTGCTTCACAGAGATAGATTGTTGATATTTTGTGGATCAGTCAAGAAAGAAAGATCTGTCGTATCAGCATTCCCCGCAAGATCAAAATATTTATAGTTTACGCAGGAATATTTAAAAGGGCATGATAATTCGTAGAATCCTCACAGTTATTTTTGGCAAACGGAAAAAAACAAAAATCAAAGGAACAAACAGCAGGCGCACAGACTACTCTCCATTCATTAAGTGTTGTAGTAAATGTCGTATGCGGACATAATATGTTTGCTTTCAGTCTTACTCACTCTATCAAAAATCTTTATTTTTGATGCATTTTTTCTTCGTTTTTCTTTTTTCTGATTGATCAAAAATCCTGGATAGTGCCTTTTAACCACCAATTTACTATTTCTGGCTGTTTTGTAAGCAAAATTTTGGAGGATGCACCCTTTCTTTTAGGACATGTTACAGAATACAATGGTTAGAAGAGGATAAGGTCTGTTTCGTACTTTGCTGCACTGTTCGTTGCGTTGCCATGTATCGAATCATTTCTCTCACACTCAACCAACTTCTGCAAATACATTAAAAACACGGTGTTATGTTGCGGTAACACCTACGTATGTTGGGTAAGACTGTACACATACGAGTTACGATCCGCGCCTCCACCACTGACACAGTTCAGTGGGTTACTTGTACATACACTACACGAACTGACCTTGTGTATCACACCAGTCATACTAACCGGGGAAACGAGATGTATCCAGCCCCTCGCAACTGATGAGACCCCCCGTCTAATTGTACCCTTAAAACTGGAAGAAATGGCGAGATCTGGTTTAAATCATGGTTGCTATCAGTACTAAGTACGAAATCTGTAGGATATCAAACAACTTTGACATTGATATGTGATTTTGATCCGACAAACAATTTCAACCGTATTCTCACAGGGAACACACCTCACCCAATTTACTCCTCCCATAGTGATCTCTCTCTAGTGGCTGGAACAACAGCGCCCCCTATTCCGTATCCGGAATCGCTAATTGGCCGGTCCCTATTCTTAGACATGCGCTACGTCATGGACTCCCTAGCAGCCAAACCTGTGTTAAAGGCTCTGCGATTAGCTTGAACCGGATATAAAAAAAACGGTCGCGGGACCTTGGTATATCGCGAAATAACGATCAGTGGTCATCTGATGTTTAGAAATGGGTTCCTGAATCAAAAGACCCCTTACTCCTAGTTTTTGTAAGTTTGGGCGTGTGGCATGACCTGAAGCGCAATCGAGAATTGCGCTCCGCTATAAGCAGCTGAAAGTAAGAAAAATTCTTGTAGGATGAGTTTTGCATAATCGGTTTTCGTCTTTTTCTAAAAATAACCTATATTACAAACTATTCAGCTACTATACATTTAGTTAGAATATTTGGTGCGTAACGTTATATAAAGGCCAAGTATTGCGCAATCTCCAGTTTACCACCAATGTACAAAAATCAGAATCAACGCTCTCTGACATTGTGTGTACTGGAGTTCCCAAGCTCAGCCGATTTATGATGTGGTTGATAACTCCCTACGCAGTGAAGAGATTTGCCAAGGTTTTGGCCAAATTCAAGATGGCCTGCCGCTGTGTGCCAAGAGACACGTAAATATTGGACCTGACTGAAAAAGGGCTCTGACCTCCAGGGTCCACGTTGCATGCTATCTTCACGGTCCATAGCTCGAACATTTGGGATAACGAAACGCTAATTCATGATTCAGCGGGTAGGAGAGGTGTCTTCCAAGCAGAACGGTAGCTTTAAGATCTGAGCTGTTCCATTAAGGAGAAAAATGCCGTTTTCAGCAGTCTCGCCCATATTGTACAGGAACGAGAGAAACAAGTATTTACAGGTGTGAAACCTATAGGAGCTGTGTGTACAGACTAGCGAAAACAGTTTGTGACCTCCGCCGGACCTGGTAAGTCCAATTTGATCTTGTGACGTGTTTTTCAAAACTCTAGTGATACTAACCGTTCCCCCCTGGCTAGTGGGTTTCTAGTGCAGATCGGGGGGGGGGGGCATTGCGGAGAACAGTCGAAGCAAGGCAATGCAAGTAAGTTTGAATGGAGCTGTAAAAACTCTGATTGAGATTGAAGTTTGTGAAGCGACGTAATATGAATTGCTAGACTAGTAAGTGCAACATTCCGCTGTCTTCTGTTGCATTTTTAAGATGCCGATAAATAGCCACCTATGGTAAAACATACCATGAGACACTTTTGTGACCTGTGATGTACCGGCCTGGTTTCCCAATGAGGCTGCTCTTCCTATTGTCCTTAAAGTGAAGCTATTTTGATACATGTTATTGAAAGTAGTTTATCAGCTATAGGCCTTTGGTTGCCAGGCTCCGAGCGACACCCCGAGTAAATCCCTCCCCGATAACCCCTCCTTTCACTTCTCAGAGTCAGGCGCTTAATAAGGAGCAAAGAGATTTTTATTTCTGATATATGCTTTAAAAAACCATTGTCACAAGAATAGTGTTTTTTCTGTAGCCCATATCAAAGAATCTTCAGTAGATGGCAGAATATGGTATTTGGACAATACTGGTGTTACTCCCTTAATAAAAAAAAGAAAAAATTATTCTCATGAATATACAACTGTCAGGAGGGTTCAAATAGAACATAATGCATTAATTTTAACAAATCTGAGGTCTATTATTGTGTGATCTGGTTATCACATAACATACCCAAAGGGGGTGTTATTTTCTAAATACATGGGGGATGAAGCTACTGATCTGTGCCCGAGGCATTGAGATTTTACTAGCCCATGCAACGTGACGCAATTCATCGCAAGGCTAAGTTAGTGAAGCATGGACGTGTGTCATGGGGAGCTCAATTTCCATAGAAAATTTTAAATTTTAATTTTCAGCCACGTCAAGTTTGGCTGAATACAATTCACATGACTAGTGATCAGAGGAAATGGTATGGGTTTCTAGCGATAAATGCAAGGAATTCTGGGTTTTTCATATTTACAAACAGGAAAGACGTTCTTGTTGTTACGACAATTTGAAGGGGGGGGGGGTGGATGCAACAAAATGGCATACAAAATGACTTGGGTTTGAAACAGAGATGTTCAAATTGAAGGCTCACATTCCAGACGTATATTACAAATGTCACTCACATACCTTTATTTTAGAGTGACACACATATATATAGGGAATGAACTAACTCGGTTTCTTTTTTTTTTTGTCATTAACTTTCTCTATTTTGACACCACACAGACGCCCAGCCATACAAAGCTCCAGTCCAGTGACCTCTACACATGAATAGCGGGCTGCCGCACAGTTCAATGGTCGCCGAGTGTCACAGGAAGTTGCTTTTCTACCTTGGTAATATGGCAGGGAACAATGCATACACCTGCTGGTGCACATATTCCACACATATGCTCTGTTGTTATTCAAAATTCCCTTAACTTTGACAAGGTGTATGCATTGTTTCCAGCCATATTACCAATTAAGGTAGAAAAGCAACTTCCTGTTGTGACACTCGGCGACTCAGACCCGCTATCCATGTGAGGTCAGTGCTCCAGTCTAATTTGTACGACAAAAATCACCTTAGCTATTGCTACGCATCTTTGAATTGTTGTATTGCGTTTATGGTTGGTCAACTCCAACATAACTTGGGTTCATCCCGCGGATTCGAAGTTAGCCAATCACCATTGGTGTTAGGAGTACGTGGGGTATCGTAATGTTACGTGTGTTTCGGTATTCCGTAGGTGATTGAGTAACATCACGTGTAGTTTAGTGGTCGAATTAATCAATGCTAATTGGTCAATTCGACCCCGCGTGTTTTGACACGTATTGTCTCCTTTTTTGGTGGTGGGAGGGGCAAGCCAACGATATGCATTCATATGAAGTCTTGTTATCGTACAAATATCGTGGAGAACTATGTGTGGTAGTATATTTAATTGACATTGCTCACGATGCGAACTATCCCTGAAGCAAGATCACAGAGGCCTTTTTTTCTGACATATTTTGCAAACGAAACTAGTGTCAAAGTCTGATACCATTGGCAAAGGACCGTGTATTGACACTTCGTATACTATACTGCAGACCCTGTATTAGGTATTGCTCCTTGGAAATTCCCTCCGCCTGAAGGCGTGAATCTACGTGACTACGGTGTTATAGTAATCACAAGTCTGGATTTTTTTAATTTTGCAACAACTGCAATAGTTTAAGAATTACAGAGTAGCAAACATAATACACTTTTAAAAGTAATTGTGGATCGTATATACGAATGCACTTTTGACACGGATTTTTCAATAGCTCCTCCTAATTTGGTACCATTTTACCGATTAATTTCAGTCTTGATTTCCACATTAGGCATAAGCGGGAGGAGCAGTCCATTTTATACACTAGCCATTCACCATGCACATGGCCAAATGTCATTTTTGTGTGGAAAATTAGGGGCGCTTTAAATGTGCTTTGCGAAATATAACCTAAGAATTGTTATGTGCCATGATCACTTGCATAGACATTTCGAACTGAAATTTCTCAGAACTTATGGGGTCTGTTTAAAAGCACAATCGCAGGCTGGTCAGGAAACCAGGGCAGTCGGTTGCCTGTGGCCAGGATTCTCCAGGAACCTATTAAGAGCAACACCTGGAATGGAGGGCGTCGTGTAAAAATTGAAACACATTTCACTCACACTCCTGTGGCCAAAGTCATGTAAGGGGGGCGATATTTTTGGGACAAATATATTGTATCGCCAATAACTCATATCGAAAAACGTTTGTTTTTCGAGTTAAACTAAGTTGTGAAAACTGTTTTTAATCGAAAAGGTTTTTTTTTTCAATTCAACATAAGTGCAGTACAATATTTTGGACAAAATATATGTTATCGCCAACACACGCATATCGAAAACTTGTTTTCGAGTATAAACTAAAGTTGTTCGAAAAACTGTTTTTACAAATCGAAAAGGTTTTTTTTTTCATTTGAACCATTACGTGCCGTAATATTTTGGACAAAATATATGTGTATCGCCAACAAACCTATCGACAACCGTTTGTTTTCCGAGTAAACTAAAGTTGTTCGAAAAACTGTTTTAAAAATCGAAAAGGTTTTTTTTTTTTTTTACATTGAATCAATACGTGCATGTACAATATTTTGACAAATAGATGTGTATTGCCAACAAACCAATCGAAAACCTGTTTTCGATATAAACTAACTTGGTTCGAAAAACTGTTTTTTAATAAATCGATTTTTTTTTCCAATCAACCTGTTTAGCGATAAACAGTGGTTTTCCATTTGTGAACTCACGCTAGAAATTTTTTTTCGAAAAACGTATTGCTTTCACATTTGGCATTCCGCAGGAATCTTTACCACACGTGGAGATCTTAGTTAATGCAGTCAATAAATCTAGCCTCAAAAGTACTGACTACTGTGATCGGTAATGTTTGCTCACTTTTCAATAACAAATGTGCTATCATCTCCGTGTATTTTCCGGGCTATTTTTTTCTCCACATTGGAAAAGAGAACGTGAAACAGGGTAATCAGCTTAGTTATAGACGCCATTCAAGAAACACAACACATAAAAAATGACCGACTTTACTTCCCCTATTAATTCCAAGAAAACCTACTTTTTTGTTGAAAAACAAGATAGAACGGTGCGATTGGATAGATGTTATGATGGGAATAATAATAAACAACAGCTGAAGAGGAATATCCTTTAAGCATCCATTTACAACTCCTCCCATGTACTAGTTTTAAACTTTCAGATGGATAGCCAGTGATCTCAACAATAACAAAAACGCATTGGTGCACACACAAATATGAAGCTCGTGTCAAAAGCTTTGAGTTGAACCAAGGCATCAAAAAAGTATCGCAAAGACTAAACAAGGTCTCATATACAAAGAAAGACGTCAAATTATTATGAACAGGTCTCAACTACAGAAAAGGGTGTCAAATGCCTGAGAAACATGTCCAAGATCGAAAGTATCCAAAGATTAAATAAGGTCTCAAATCAATGAAGAGGACAAATAATTATGAACACTGTCTCAAATGCTCTAAACACGTTAAGGTCTCGATTACAGAAAAAAGGTCAATGCAAGGAACATGTCAAACACGTTACGGCCTCAACTAAGAAAAAAGATCATCTAAGCAGAGAAAGATGTGAAAAACACGTGAAGGTCTCAGCTACAGAAAAGGGTGTCTATGAGAGAAAGATATCCAACACACGAAACGGTAGCTACGGTCTCAACTAGAGCAAAGGTGAAAAGCAGAGAAACATCAAAACCCGCAAACGGTGTCAAACTACAGAAAAAGAGTTAAATGCAAAGAAATATGTGAAAACACCCCGTTAATAAGTATTAACGGCCTCAACTACAGAAAGAGGTCAAGAAAGATGTGAAATACACGAAACGGTCTAAACTACAAAAGGTGTATTAAGTGCGAGAACATGTCAACAACACGTAAAGGTCTCGATCAGCTCTTTGTCAAAGCGAGCAATCGCGCAATCATTAATAGATTGATACACATCGCCATTTGTCAATAGTACTACGACCCTGGGGTGCCATTAAAATACCCACGGGCTGTGAAACTTGTGAATAATTATTGTAAGAATTTTTTTTTTTGTATCATTTATTTATTTTTTATTATTTATTTAAATCTTTATAGCCCAAATTTAGTTTTAGATTGTAGCGTCAAAACATGCCCTACTAACCATGTAAATTCATGCCACAGGGTCTCCCTTGTCTGAGGGGGGGGGGGGGGGGGGGTTGCAACTAAAGAGGTCAACATTGAGCATATCTTTTTTAGATGAGTGAGTGTCAACTAGGTATATTGTGAGGGTACAAGCCAATAACCATGGAGTTCATCGCAGGTCCTCCACGGGGTTGACAGGGGTGGGGAATGTCAAAAAAATTAACATTGCAACACCCAAAAAATCAAAGGCAGCTAATGCATGTCAACTTCATTGATTGCAATCGGCCCTTGTTATCCCATAGGCTATAGGTCCGTATGAACATGTGTGTGTAGGTCCGTATGTAGATCGTATCAATTGTTAAAATTGCAACAGATATATAAGGCATTTGCATGATGGTTTTTGAGACATCCACATAAATGACTTAAACGTGAAAGCCAAATAGATGATTTTATGTGTATTATTTCAATTATATAAACATTTTTTTAAAAGTGAATTGAAATGCTTCAATAGAACTGAAAGTGAAGCTAACCTCGTCTTATGGGGGGGGTGAACTTTTAGATCATCTTCTGGTCATCTTAGGGAAAAATATGTGAAGGTAGCACCCTCACATGGGTTGGGGAAGCCGGTCAAGTCGAAGGTAAGAAAAGGGTGGTGCCAAAACAAGGCTATTTATGGTAAATTTTTGAAAATATTATGCACAGTATGGCTCTAATGTCTATGTTTATGTAAAACTATAGGTCAGGTTGCCATCGTTTTTAGGGCATGGAAATCCGATATTCCGACCTTTCTTTTAGAGGAAAATTGGATTTTAGCCTATTTTTTATGGAAATTCCAATTTTGCCGGCTCGCGGACTTTATGACGTCATTATGGACGCCCTATAAGATTCTTGATGGAGAGCTTTGCATCAGGCAGAATCAGGGCTTTCGACTTTGTAGGTACACAATGATGTTTGAAATTACCGGTCCACCTTTATTGAATGAAAACTTGTCGATGTAAGCATCAGTGTAAAAAGAAACCACCACACAAATGTTGAAAGTTTGGGGTGGGTGCGGGGGGGGGGGGGGTTCCCTCCAAAACGACAACACACACCATAACCTAGACGCGAGTACCGTTTACGCATTGAAATATGTGGTACAGTGGGCTCTCTATATTACTTCGTTTGTGAATATTGAGAATGTGACTTGTGGACGTTGTGACGTCCTGGGATGTATTTTGGTACATTCTTTAGTATAGTGAAGGACGCGGACTGAAGGGTGACCCAATAAAAATGAAAGTGTATTTTCCCACTTTTGTCCATTTGACCTATCTGTGATTTTATCTTTATCATAAAGACTGGTAATGAGCATTTGCCTGAAAAAATCATTTGGTGCGTACGTTGTAAAGATATGGTCCACTGAACACTACGGAAGCAAAACAGACTTGCCACGGAGCCATCTTTGTTAGGCCTGGACCCACCTCTCCAATGCCCAAATCCAGGAAGTCGTGTCCTACCCCTGCCCTGACACAAGACAGAAATGGCATATAAAACTGCATGCTATGATTTCAGATTTGAAAAAGCCCGGTTGCCAAAACAATTTATGTGTACCCATATATGATACCAAAAGT
>JAMKCH010023962.1:0-21352 GCA_023653785.1 Ophioderma brevispina
TGTATTATGGGTATACAACTCCATATAGCGCCCTCAATACATTCCAGCAACATTAGCATAGTGGATATGAATATGCATATATGAGTGACCTTATGAATTATGTACATATCGATGTTGACGAACCAATTCAATCGACTGGTCTGGTAAACACATACACGCAGGGGACAACTTTGTTGATTCCTGCATAGCTGATTATCTTATCTTTGTCACGATTTTTGTCTTTCACTATACAATTATTCCATGTAAACGCTTTTGTAATGACAATGAAAGTATCCGAAATTGTTTTCTTTTATAAGGACACAAGGACCTTTCCAAATAATACTCCCCAATTCTTAGAACCGCGATTATTTCCTTTCTATGGAATGGTTGTCACTGTTTTAATCACCCACTAAGTGCATACGCCGAAAACGTCGTTTTTTGTACTAGAAAGGTGATTTCATATTTTCTGTCGTTCAAGTCAGAAAATTCAACCATGTTTTTCTAAAGTACCAATTAGCACAATAAATAATTAATAAACCAACGAAACAAGTGCAAACAAAGAACACCCTAGAAAGTCTCCGCAGTTTTGCACTAATTTAAGTCAAAACGTCCGATTTGTGTTGGTACTGAGATTCATAATTGATTGTTGCTCTTCTGCGCCTATCAAGAGGTATATCAGTTAATGAAAAACCTCTGTGATTACATTCTGTGTGAAGGAATTCATTCTTTCATTCAAAAATTGGAGTAATTTCCAAAAATACCAACGCATGTCAAAAAATGTAAATGTAATTTTCTTTAAACAATTAAGCTTTCGAACTTAATGGTGTTGTGAGAAATGAGGGGTCCACACATGAAACATGTGATTAGGAGCATTGAAGTCCTGCCTCACATAGAAATGTTTAATATCAGCTACTCTTAGCCTCCTCTTAATAGTTGACTTTAAAATATGTGATCAAATATGCATTCGAGCTTGAGGAACTACATGAGGCGAATTTTGAAAGGCGGCAACAGCTACACTCTACAATCATATAATGTTGCCACAATTGTAACAGCTAGCTCGTTTATTGTGCTGTGATCGTCTGGAGGTTAGGACTTTACGTTGTGGCGGTAATAAACCAGGTTCGAATCCTGGTCACGACAGGGTGCATTTCTCTAACACGAGAGCTGCTTAAGTTTTGTCCTTCATTGTTTTCTATTATAAGGACACAAGGAAAAAATCTATGGAATGGTTACCACTGTTTTAATCACTCTCTAAGTGTATAAGCCGAAAACGTCGTTTTTTGTACAAGAGTGGCAAAATAATATTATTGTAGAGTGTAGCTGTGGCCGCTTTTAAAAATCAGCCTTCATCGTTTCCACAAGCTCAAAGATCGCATATTTTAAAGAAAACTAAGAGTAGCTGATATAAAACATTTTTTGTGAAGCAGGATTTCACTGCTCCAAATCACATATTTCATGTGTGGACCCCTCAGGAAAACATTAAGTTTGAGAGCTTAATTGTTTAAAGATAATTACATTTATAGATTTTGGGCATGCGTTGGTGTTTTAAAATATGATTGGATTTTCTGACTTGAACGACAGATAATACGAAATTACCTTTCTACTACAAAAAACGACGTTTTGGCTTAGGGAGTGATTAACACAGTGGTAAACAGTCCATAGATGGGAAATATTTGGGTTTCAAAGAAATTGGGGCTGAGGAGCATTTTCTAGAAATGTCCTCGTGTCCTTTTAAATGAAAACAATATCGGACACTTTCATTATCATTACGAAAGCATTTACACGGAATAATAGTATAGTCAAGGACAAAACCTAAGCAGCTCTCGTGTCAGAGGAATGCACCCTGCCGTGACCAGGATTCGAACCTGGGTTATTACGGCCACAACGTAATGTCCTAACCTCTAGACGATCACGGCATGCTACCGAACTGGCTGTTACAATAGTGGCAAAATTATATTATTGTAGAGTGTAGCTGTAGCCGCCTTTCAAAATCCGCCTTCAGCGTTTCCACAAGCTCAAAGGCATATTTTGATCGCATATTTTAAAGAAAACTAAGAGTAGCTGATATAAAAAAAATTGTGAGGCAGGACTTCACTGATCCTAATCACATGTTTCATGTGTGTACCCGTCACGACAACATTAAGTTTGAGAGCTTAATTGTTTAAAGAAAATTACATTTATAGATTTTGGGCATGCGTTGGTGTTTTAAAACATGATTGGATTTTCTGACTTGAACGACAGATAATACGAAATTACCTTTCTACTACAAAAAACGACGTTTTCTGCTTATACACATATCTAAGTACAAGAGACTCTGCTGTGATCAGGATTCGAACCTGGGTTATTACGGCCACAACATAAAGTCCTAACCTCTAGACGATCACATCACGATAAACGAGCTAGCTGTTACAATTGTGGCAACATTATATGATTGTAGAGTGTAGCTGTGGCCGCCTTTCAAAATCCGCCTTATAGTTCCTCAAGCTCGAATGCATATTTGATCACATATTTTAAAGTCAACTATTAAGAGGAGGCTAAGAGTAGCTGATATTAAACATTTCTATGTGAGGCAGGACTTCAATGCTCCTAATCACATGTTTCATGTGTGGACCCCTCATGGCTCACGACACCATTAAGTTTGAGAGCTTAATTGCTTAAAGAAAATTGCATTTATATTTTTTGACATGCGTTGATATTTTGTAATGTAATATTAGGTAATCACAGAGGTTTTTCATTATTAACTATTATACCTCTTGATAGGCTCAGAAGAGCAATAATCAATTATGAATTTCACTACCAGCACAAATCGGACATTTTGACTTTAATTAGTGCAAAACTGTGGAGATTTTCTGAGGGTATTTTTTAATTTGCACTTAATTCGTTGGTTTATTTGACAAGCAAGTAGAGAAAAAAATAAAAGTTTGAATTTGCCTGTTGTCTTAATTTGCCCTTTAGAAAAACATGATTGGATTTTGTGACTTGAACGACAGAAAATATGAAATCATCTTTCTACTACAAAAAACGACGTTTTCAGCTTATACACTTAGCGAGTGATTAAAACAGTGGTAACCATTCCATAGATAGGAAATAACCGGGGTTCAAAGAAATTGAATCGCCAGTGTTTGACATCACCTATCCAAGTTTTATCGCACTCTTATATACTAGAGAGTGATTAAAACAGTGGTGACCATTCCATAGATAGGAAAGGGTGTTTCCACAAGGTGACACCCTTTTCTGACATACTTTTAAAAATATATGTTCCACTCCTTTGATTTTGGTAAACTTTTGATATGTTGTTTTTAAAGGTCTTCTCGATACAATGCTGGAGAAAATGATTCTTTTGCAATTAGTTTTGGGTTAAGGCATCATTTATTCTATTTTGATTGGTCTATTAAGACTGAATTTACGAACCCTTCCTCTTATTAAAGTTCACTTCAGTTCATTTGTTTGCATGATAATAACAGCGACAAAACAATCAATAACATCAAAGAAAAGCATGGAGGAGAATGCTGGAAGGCCAAGTAGGCCCGATAAGAAGTCTGCAGCTTCAGCCACTGAGTCGTTGACTGCAGAAATATTTTAAAGGGGGATGTTCGATTTAAGTATATGAAGTTTTCTTCTTGATAGAATGGACTTCACCCCAAAACCCCATCTGTGAAGTTTAGCGCCGATATTTCAATCCGTTTTGATGTGAGGGCTAAAAACGTGATTTTGTAAGCCCCATAGAGTACTGTGTAAAATTAATATTGGTCGACCAAAATGGGGAACATTTTCAATTATAACTTCCAAACCAAACACCTTTTAGGCCTAAGATTTCACGGGGTAAATGAGAAAAATAGGAGCTTTCTTCTGATACAAAAATTTTGATCACTTCCGGTAAAATCTGGGGTCCCTGGGGACGAGGCTATTAGCGATCGGACCATGGACCTTTAACATCAGATTGGCCTATTCTTGTTTGTCTAACCCACCATTTACCATTTTTTTTACCATTGGTTTTACAGATAAATATTGCCGTGTAATGGTGGTAGTCAGAGCGATAGCGGATATGGTTCTCTTAGCCAAGTTCCTATTACTGGACTCTCGTGTATTTATAAAGTGCAGTTCCTGTTTTCTTGTCAGCTTTACATGTTTTAAAAACAAATTATAACTTTTACACATTCAGCACGCACGCCAAATTTACTACATGTAAACACAAACACGGACACACACACATTATTTGTATGGTATACACTTTGAGCTAATAAAGTCTCAATTCCCATGGCGCAGTTCAATAGCTTTCTTTCATCTGTGTATGGAGCAAATGCACTCCCTGGTTTTTTTAGTATGATTTATTATACCCAGAAGTATTTGACGAGAAGATCGCTTTTTTTCACCGAGAGAATGGCTTTCTCGTTAAAATTATTTGAAATCATGTGCCCATCCAAGGCAACTGAACTGAGCCCTTGGTAGAGAGGATGCCTTGCAAAAAATATGGTGCACCCGCAGTGCCCATCTCTCTGTCATTGGCGTTTGGGCCAGACTCCTTTATATAATGCTGCTGTGGGGGGTTCGCCACTCCTCCCGCACAGCGAGTCTTTTGCTGATCCCGGCATAGGCTGGTGGAAGAAATTGATTCTGTGCCCCCATGAGAGAGTGTCCTAGCTACCATAGCAACATGTACAGAATAAACCGTGACCTTGTATACGAGGCCATTTGGGTACAGTGCTGAAACAAACGATGCATACAGCACTCAATGTCGAACACAATAAACAAATGGGTGGTAGGACACTCAGTCACGTGGACACGGTAGTTTATGACACCTGTACCCATTATACTCCTGGGTGGAGAGAGGCAAGCGAGGTAAAGTGCCTTGCCCAAGTGCACAACACATTGGGCTCGAACCCACAACCTTATGCTTATGAGGCGAGCGCTGATCCACTGCACCACGTGTGCCTTACCTCATAGTGATAATACTTCTGAGGACATCAAAAGAACCGCCTATTGTTAAAACGGAATAAACTGCATTGTTAAACTACCTTTGCTAAACTTCCGAGGACCTTTGTTCGAAAGAATTTCACACCAGCACCACCACCACCACCGCCGCCGCCACCGCCGCCGCCCCCACACACTTGCACTGAAGTAATTTTGAGAACATCGTTTTGGTGTGAAAAATACACCAATTTTTAAAATAAATCACTATTCAATCTTTCTTCACATAAAATAATGTACAATTGAAAAAGACATAATTCCAGACTAGACAATGGAGTAGGAATAAACTATTCTCCATATCTCCGCAGGACACAGTATGAAAGTAAAGTAAAAAGTAAACATGACCAATACATGTCCCAACCTGCATGGGTGATTGAAGAGATTGAAATACAGGTCTCCCAGCTAAAATTGTATATACAAGTATGAATAATTTAAAAATATTTCAGTAAGGATAAAGTTTAGTTGACACCCAATGGAGTAGAACATGGGAATGAACTTAAAAATGCCTTTTGTCTAAATGTCATTCAAAACTCTATAGACCCGTATTCAATAGCCATCCAGATTTTTTTTTGGTGGACAAGATAGGCGTATTCCAGTACTACAATACATTCACCTGTCATGATCCTGTGCAATCGCTACACATGGATCGTTGACAGCTTAATGTATTGGTAGTCCTGGAATGTATGCCATCTTGTCCCCACATGTCTTGTGGCTGATGTCATATTGAATACGGTCATAGCAGTTCCTTTTCAGAGATTACCCCCTGGAAGTGAGCAGAAACAAAAATGTTTGAATATTGCAATTATTATTTTCTGAACAAGATCTCTGCTCCCAAATTCAAAACAGAATAGGTGGCGTCAAACCCTGTTCTTTTTCAAATCTAAAGTGAGGCGTACAGTATTTGTCCATTTTTGTGGTGTGGTTCTGAATGTTTTGCTCAAAATGGTATGGGTAATCTAACAATAACTGTGGATTTGAGAGAAAAATGTATACTGCTAGATCATGTCTTTATTGATTTGGGCATGATATGGGAAGGGGGGTGCTAGTTCTAGCCATATTTGTACCACCGCAAGATCACCCACGAAGGATCACTGACATCACGAAATGTGTCAATGATGATTCAAGAACAGAGCTGTTTAAGACCTCATTTTGCAATTTGTTTAGGCTTTGAAGGGTTTCTTTCTTCTTTCTTACCACATAAGTTGCATTTGGTATTTATTTTTTGTCATATCGACTTAGGTTATTTTTTGTTGATAGTGGGTCTATGAAGGCATTCAATCAAAATTTCATGACTCCTTTAGGCATATTGAAAATTTCTATTTCTACTAATGATCATCAGAGCCTTTTCAGATGACATCAGACATCTCTTTATTGATTTGACCAATTTTTCTTATTTGCTTGTATGGATGGGAAGCACAGTATTGTCACATGAATGTGAATCAAACTTTCCATTGTGCATAACAGGTATACATTTTTATTTTGGACCTGCACTGATTCTTTTTGAAGCTTAGAATCCAGAGGCTGGTTTACCGCAAGGGGGTGAAACGCATTAAAAAAACCAGTAGTCCTTGCTGGGCGCTGACATGTTGATATTGTCACGGAATCACTTACAGTTGGGTGTCTTGTAGACACACATACTGTCACATCGATACAAACACCGCCAAAATATCATTTGTGGATGTTGTTGCTATTGGTTGGTTAGATTTTTTTCCACCCATGCCACACAACGAATGAAATGACACTCAGTCGTCTTGATTTAAATAACCGCCTCAATGAAACCATCTTTCACCGAAGCGCGCATTGCATTATGAGAACAAAGAGTACTGAGCACATGATCCCAGGTAACACTATTATTAACTGGCCACCTCTAACACATACATTAATTTGTATACTACCGATTAGTGGATATGCATAGCGGCACCCACAGTTTGGAAGAAGCGAGGCAGCCAATTGCTTTTCATGTTGGTCCTCTATGTTTTTCTTTGTTGGTCGGCAAAACATGCGAGACGGTGATTTCTAAAGATTACGTAACGTTTTTCATCTCTATCTATATAGACCTCTTTGGTTTACCCCAGAGAAAATGAGGAAGAAGGAGATGTTCAACTGTTACTCAAAAGATAACCTGTTCATCCGCCTATTCATCTTAATTGGCCTAAATCCGATTGATTGGATCAAAGACCTGCACTACTTGCTGGAGAACCAAGGGGGTGCAACCCATTCAAACCAGTCGTCCGTGCTGGGCGCTGACATTTTGACATGCAACTGAATAATGATCAGTTTGGGTGCTTGTATCACACATATGTCAAATTCGATACAAACAATCCGCCAAAATATCATTTGTTGGAATGTTGGGTGCTATTGGGGTGGTTAAATTTTTGTTTGTCCTACCATGGCCACACAACGAATGAAATGACACATCATACGTCTTGATTTAAATACCCCGCCTCAATGAATACATCTTTTAAACCTAAGCGCGCATTGATTATGAGAACAAAGAGTGCTGAGCACAATGATCCAGGTACACTATTATTACACCTGGCCACCTCTAACAATACATTTAATTTTTAATCACTACCAGCACTACCGATTAGTGTTATATGCAAAGCGGCACCCACAGTAATGTGGAAGAAGCGGAGGCAGCCATTGCTTTCTAATGTTGGTCTCTATGTTTTTCTTTGGGTCGGGCAAACATATGCGAATCGGGTGTCTTTCTACAGATTACGTAACGTTTGCCTCTCCCTATCTATAAGAACCTCTTTGTGGAGAACATTACAAACACCTGTCAATAAATCCCAGAAATATTCAATTACTCTCTGTCTCGTGGTTGTCAACTGGTATTTGTACAGAGACTGTACACTATGGTCGTGACCGTACAGCGAAACGTACTCTTCTCTTCTACATCACTTACAGAAAACTTTGACCCCAAATTTTCAAAGCATGTGACACTTTGGACACTTATGGACACAAACAGGTGTGGTTGGACTGAATTCAAAATACCTTTTTTTTTTCATCTTTTTTAATCATTATCAAGCATATTCACAGGAACTAACCGGATTATGTTAAATTAGGCTAAAATAACAACATCCTTTATGACTCAAAAACATTACATAAGGTAGCTTCCCGAAAAAGTGTGATTTGCTGTTTCTTTCGATAAAAAGTCACTGTTTTCCTCAACTATTTCGGCCAACGAATAAAATAAATAAGTATTGGTCAGAACAAAACGTGGAGAACAATACCTGGAAAATTAATAAAACTGTTTATTAGTAGATTCAAACCCATCGTGTCACCGCGGGGAAAAGTTTTGGACAGCGTCGCATTATGGGAGAGGAGGCAGAAAGGTGGCTCGCTTCACCTGCTTCCGAATGAAACTAAGATAATCTCGTCTTTCATCTTTCTTGTATACAGAAGGATTACAAAGACTTTTTCCCTGTATCCAAACGGGCGGCAAGCCTCAAAAGTCAGGTAACGTTCAACTCACCTGGTACATGAATATATTAGCAAATACGGATCGATTGTTGAGCGATTAATGTAGCTATATGCGTTTACGTTGACTGAATGATTTCATTAAGCACATAATTGATTTGTCTGTTGCTAGTGAACGATATGCTCAATAGATTCATGTGGAATTTTAATTTCCATCCAATGCACATCCCCTCATTCAATGCCAGTACCTTCGGAAAAAGTATAGAGGGGACACGATGGGATGAATCAACTTTTGTAGCAGTGTGTCAATAACTTCCTGTTGTGAAAATTTCCTGACTGCAAGCTTTGAGTCGGATGAACAGATTAATTCAAAGGTCCAATCGAACGCCATTGAAAGTGTTTCCAAAAACAATGGCCGGTGAATGAGAGTAATCTGGGTAATCGGATTTATCTCCTTCTTCTATCTATCTGGTTAATTAGCATTTTAGCCTCGATGACAGAATAGATGAACACATGCGCGTCATGGTATACATTGAAGACCAGTGAACATACTACGTCACTTTCTTTTGTTGCCTGTGAATCCATTCCTGCGAATCGTTAGGGCCCTAGTATTAAAAACTTCTAAACAGATACAATTGCCCAGTGGGTAACAGTCAGGCCGACCTTTTTAAAGATATCAGGCCCAAACTTGTGTTAACTGGTCTATTGATTAACATACTAAGGTGAGCATTGTGAAAAAATTCGGTGCTGTGATCTTGAACACCTGGACAATGTAAGGTATTATGACGATGGCGTCAAGAACAAAATAGCGTGTTGATATGTCGTGGACCGTTAAAATAAACCGTATGAAAGCAACTATAGTCCGCGGGAGCCCATAGTCCGCGACTCCATAGACGATAACGGAATAACGCGTGAAACTAATGTGCGTGAAGAGTCAACTGCATGAGTGCCCTATTCATTACCGTTGTAGCCGGACTGTGAGTACGCCGGACTATTAATTACTTCTACACCGGTTTAGAAGTAACTAGTCCGTCGGGAGCCACAGACAGGGCTCCATGACGACAACGGAATAAAGCGTGATGAAACTAAGTTGCCTGTATATTGAACACCACAGGGATGGATTACACTGACCATGAAAAGGATTTAATTTGACGGTTTCAATTTCAAGTTCATTGAATGAGTCCAGGATGTGAGCATAAGGAATACGTTAAGGAGTTCGTTGGTTGGTTATTTGCAAAGTAAAATACATCTGCAAGCGGTGTTAGTGAGATATTTATTAAATGTAATAGCTAAAGATTCGTGGTACTGAAGGTTTTTAAAATAGAGTTTAAAACAACAAAAAAATAATGGGAGCAGTGAATTTCCCTGAAAAAAAAATAGGCAAACTGAAGTGGGAAATTTCCTTTTTAGGAATGACGAATTTGCCCGGTGAGATGGAATAAAACTTTCCATGAACATTTAACTGGCAGGACTTCAGTGCCCCTAAGCACTTGTTAGTGTGAACCGCTTTGAAGCTTTTTTTTTAATTAGTTAGTATTGACGAGAAGATCGATTTTTTGGGCTTTCTCGTTAAAATTATTTGAAATCAATTAAAAATGTCAAACATCCAAACGTCCCAATCTGAGCTGGTACTAAAATTCAGAATTGATTACTGGATTATACTATTTTAAGTACCGGTTATTATCGTTAAATATGCTTGCAGTCATTGGGCATAAAATATACTTTCCCATAAAACCACCATCTTAAAACAAGGCCTCGCGCGCTGTAAAGGGAATATCAGGTGCAGATAGATCGAAAAACCGCATGCACTCCTATCAAACACTCTTCAAGTTATGACACTTAGTGTTTTCTTGCGGCCGACAATTTTGAGTGTTTTTAGCCAAAACACAGAGTTATGTTTCAATTATTTCAACACCTATCGCTTTCAAAATTCCCCTTAGCATTAATTTTGCTAACAATTATACTAACAAACACTTTTCCACCTGGAAAAAGATAATCTTGTCAAGTTTTGTAAGAAAGTAATAATAGTTTAAGAATCTGATACTTTTCCGGAATTGCGAGAAAATGCCGAAATCCATAACTTAGAAAAGGAGCATGCTTGAAAAACATGAAATAGTGTCAAAATGTGGTTTTCCACTTCCTATCTTATTCTACTAATAACTCAATTTCGACCAAAAGTGGATGAAATTTAGGCCTTTGGGAAATCACTCTTCACATATATAGGACTGAGAATGAAATTCGGGATGTGGTTAATGATTAAAAATTCGCTTGTGGAATTTTATTCTAAGGAGGCTCACAAACAAATTGCAAGGTTGCACCCAAATTAAATTTCACACCCGACCACTGACGTATAAACACAGCAAAGACATTTTGTTCATAAGTCTATTATTTTTAATACTATTTTATTATAGATGATGTGACATCAATGTTTACAAACACAAGTTAGCACTGGTCTACTGACAGCTTAGAGGTGCGAAGAATATGCCCATACAGCTACAGCACATTTTTCTTCTCGCACCTTACACAACTGCACATCGTGATTGCACCCATCGTCCTTGGGACAGTGAAAAGCTTCTAGGAGTTATTCATCAAGCATCAAGCATTCAGTAGCCCCCTCACAGATTGAGCGCGAATTTTCAAAGCATAAGCCCTGCAGATGCTCAGGCATAAGGTCAGGACAGTGATTGTTCAATTGCCGACGTTGACGGCAATGTCACCTCATCTATATAGAGAAAAAATTACCGAACTCTGGTAGAGACGAGACTTGTTCTTACAAAAACATTGCTTTATAGAAAAACTAAACATGATTTCGGTACAATTTTCCCATCAAAAGTAGAGACATAAGCCGTATTCCAAAAAGTGTTTAGCGCAACGTTAATATGTGAGATAAACGTATCGCTTAAAGGAGAACACGTTTCACCGAATAATATCAAACAATATTAAACTACAAAATAATTATTCACCACATATCGAATGGTTTCATAGAAAAACGGAATTATATACCCCTAACAATGAATTAAAACCATCTTGTCTGACCATGTGCTATTTAAAACTCGCGCTAGTGTATAACGTGTTATGCGATACGACCGGCACGTTTAGGTCATACATGCCATAGGAAATACACATTATGAAAGCATCATGTGTGAAGATGTATGACGCTACTGTGCCGTCCGTATCGCATAACACAAATACATATCCCATTTACAGTAGCGCGAATTTCAAATAGCGCATGGTCAGACAAAATGCTTTTAATTCGTTTTATGGTTAGTATAATTCCGTTTTCCCATGAAACCACTCCATATGTGTTCAATAATTGTTTTTATAGCGTATATTGTTTAAGTTATTCTTGATAAAAGTTCTCCTTTAAGTAAAAGTAATTCCGAAAAGGAGTTTAAAGTTAAACGCAATTTTAACTCCGCCAAAATGCACCGAAATTTAAACTAGGTACGGGGCTAGTTTAAAAAGTGTTTTAGTGTCCGTTTCCGTCAAGTGCACGGCCCATTGTACTGTCCAATTGACAACAGCTATGGTGCATATTATCATTCCCGCCCAGTTGGTGTATCACCTTAAACGCTACGGAAAGCCATGATACACTTTGTGCGTTCAACCATTAAAACACAATTGGGCCTTTTATACACTCAAGCTTGTGTCTTTAAATAACGACGATGTTACTCGTGTTTAAAGCTTCTGATTAACCAACATTTAAACGCGTTTTGTTTAAACGTAATTTTAAATTACAGCGATTTTAATCTGGAATACTGGCCTTAGTGTTGTAAATCTGCATAGACGACATTATTCACACGTTTCGTTGGGTTTACCATTATTAGCAAAAGTACATACAGGGTACACACAAAATTAATTACATTCACTCAGAACTGTATAGGCTTATATCAAACGCCATTCCCAGTACCGTCGCCGTGCGTGCCGGCTAAGGCCCAAAAAGTTTGTTGCCGTAACCCGACCGACCCTTAAATAAACCTGCCGATTCCAATTTTTGATGCAAATTAGCACAAAATAAAAATCGGCAGACCCGACCGATGATTTTGATTTACAATTAAAAACAATACCAACACAAAAATGAAAAAATGTCCAAGCAGACAAACAAAACAACTACAGCAGTAAAATAAAAGATCTTTGCTATGTAATTGAAAAAAATACCCAAATTAAAAAAAATTATCTTAAAAAAAATAAAAATCTGGCCGTCTCGTTACGGCAAACAAACTATTGTATAGGCCAAAGAGGATTTCATAATATTATGAGTAAAACAATTTATTTTACACCCTTCCCAGATTCTGCCAGCCAGTTTTTTGTTATAAGATTTATAGGGTTGCATTTTAGCTAATCAGAGACATGGTAAGAAAGCTAAAAGGTTGATGCGATGTATAAATAGAAGGGCTATTTTGATTGGTACTCAGAGATATATACTTAATTATTATATAATGAGCCATCAGATACTGTAAGAAAGGTGTAGACCCATGGCGTTAATTCTGTCACGGACTGTGATAAGTTGCTTACGATTTGATGGACATGTTACTAATCAGAAGCAAACCCAAATATATAATTCTGCCCGCGAATTTAGTGTTTGCGCAGGTGTTAGTACATGTCCTTCAGATGGCACGCAAGGCCGACGGTTGGAGCCCTTATAAAATAAAAGAAAAACACAGTTGAAAAAAATAACAAGTTTCGAAGTTCCCTATATTGAAAATAACAAGAGCTTTGTATTCAACTTTCACTTCGATATGAACCGCTGGTCAGCCTAACTACTTAGTATCTAGAGCCTTTTGATATTTTAGAATGTTTATTTTAAGTGGGCCGATTTTAGTTACCATTGGCGAGGGTTTTACAATATACACCATGCCTCATTTTTATGTTGATGTTCACGTTCCAGCCTAACACTCATACGGACAGAATTAGCTCACTGATCGTAATAAATTGGAGGGTTGAGCCTTTTGATGGTGATCAAAATAGGATTTATAGTTGATTCGGTCTTTAATTAACGGAACTTTAGAGTCATGAGTACTCATGCTTTTCGACAAACATATCTTTTGTGGACATTCTGTGGTCAGAAACAAGATTCTATGCGGAAAGCGCAACAAAAGCGCACCTTAGAATCTGGCCTATCTATTCTTGGGCGAATATCGTGCTTGAGATTTGATGTCTTCTAATGTTCATATCTAACGCGTGAAAAAAACTGGTTGCGAAATAGGAGATTGAAAATGTCAAATTAAATTTAAAAAATAACAATTCTATTCTCTGTTAATTGAAAGATAAAATATGTAAACACAGCGCAAAAAGTCATAAGTCCCCTGTAAAACTGTCTTAAATTTTCTGTAGGTCGTTTGTCACAGTCATGGACTAGTTAAGGTTCTATGATTGTTATTTACTGTCGGTGGAAATTAGAGGATCCCGATTACTTCACGATGACTGGGTAAAGATTGAAGGACAAAAGAAGAATTTCAAAATACAAAGGATATCGTTATTCAGTGATTGACAAATAGCTAACTTAGAAGTTGAGTTATCAACTATGAGTTACAATACGCTCATCCCCCAAGAAACACAGTTCAGGGGTTGTAATTGTACCATACATTGACATGATTGCCTTGTGTGATTAGGTATCATATATCATACCCAAAACCAGGGGTGTATTTTTTCTAAATACATAGGTGAATGAAAGATACTGAACTGTGACAAGGGAATTGAGATTGTACTAGCTCATAGTGACTGTTCAGTAATGTGGACTCCGTCTAATCACAATGCAAATTATTCGTGGGATGTCCTCACAGCCATGCTTGATCTCCCTCTGTGTGGCCTGGCCTTGTAGTCCTCAAACAACTGCATTACAATAAGAAGACAACACATTGGTATAAGATGTGGACGAAGAATTACTCGACATACCGACGTCAGCACATTTCAGATGATCTGAATAAGTGCCAGTAATGTTTATAGTTCCACAAAAAGTGTGTTGGATACACATATTACTGAACAGTACTCAACTGAAGGTAATATATAACTGTTGTTGAGTTTTGACAAAATTTAATGCATTTTGTCTTTGTATGTGTCTGTAGCTGAGTAACGACAGACATAACAACAGGATAGCATGAGTACTGCGATAGTATAAAAACTCGCCCATGGTAGACGATTACTCTCCTTAAATCACTACTTATAGGCGTAAAATTACAAGCAAATGAACCATGTCGTGGGTTTATAATTTCATACAGCGTGGAATTAGAGGTAATGTCTGTATATTTTAGCTTAGAGTGCATTGGCAAAAAAAGCAATGCACGCGCGCTCGTTTGACGACGAATAATGGCACAAGCAGGGGCGAGTGCCATTATGAGTCAGTCTGGTCAAACTGACGGAAGTGCATTGATTTTTACCAATATAGGAGAAAACTAAAAATATAAAGACATAACCTAATTTCATAAAACGTTATTAAGCACACGTTTTTTTACAAAAAATATAAATAGGTCAGGAAGTCCATTGCAGTAATTTCTAACAAATAAATACAAACAACCGACCCAAAATGAATGATCAATCCTCCGCGTAAATGTTAAGCACATCGCGTACTCCATTAAACATTACGCACCGTGTAATGACAAATTATCAATGCATGATTTTTGTCCATCAAATATAGCAGGAAGTTTGTTCATTTTTTCTATCATTTGAATATTTTATTCGTGTTCTTGGCTGATACATAAGGGAATATAGTGTATTCAAAGTATTATAAAACACAAAAGATGTCTACAGGACATGTGGGCCAATATGTCGTCAATGAATATGTTAAATCACGCTAATATTTAGGTCTTACAAGTGAGAAATCTAAGGGTGTTTCCGTATGGTGACCGGATGACAACGTTTTTCTGACAACTATGAATTCGGAAAACTTAACAGAATAAACCACGTACACCGTGTGGTTTATTCTGTGAAGGGTTTCCGAATTCAGAAGTGTATCAGAAAGAGAAGTTGGTCAGATGTGTCACCTTACGGAAATAGCCTAAACTCTAACCATTTAGATTAGACAAATCTAATTATAACTGGTATTTACGTCTAAATGACTCTGCATTTAAACTCCGTTGAATGAGTTTAACTAAGAAAACACGATAACTTAATATTAAGGAATTTTAACCAGATTTTTCTGTTATCGATCTTCAGCAATATAGTTGTTTTGTTTCTTAATTTGAAGACCAATACTTCCTCTTTGAATTATTGTTATGATATTCTCCTTCCGTTTTTGCCCAAAAATAGTATCACAGTTATCATCGTGTGACGGGAATGGAAGCGTACAGAATATCGCATCCACCTTTAAAATTTTATTGTATTAGGTAATATTTCACATAGAGTTAAAAACAGAGTGTGCCTTTAAGCTTTCGACTTGTTGTTATGAGCATGCGCAGTCGGATCGAGGGAAGTGTGACCAGCAGAAGTTCGCCGTGTTACGAGTTTGCAAATTGTAATAAGAAATAACATATTTTGACCAGTTTCGCCTAAAAAAAAAAAAAAAAAAAAGTTGAGGGTTGGAGTGGATGATATAAAGGGGTGTGATTGGTGTTGAAATTGTGTATTGACTGACTGGAATCTTCGGGTCCTGCACGCGTCCAAGTCCCTAGCTTAATGTTATAGGCATAGGCCTTAGGTATTGTGGTTGCCATGCTAACACATGGTCATTTTCCTTTCACCTTTTTAGGGTTCCAATGTTGCTGATTTGCGGTTTTGGATATTGCTATTGTGAGCTGTTCTGATACTACATGATATGACTACATGATCCAATGCTGTAACGTGATTTGTTGTGAAGATAGGGTCCAGCAGAGATTGTGTGTAAAAGACGTGAATAAATTGTTTGAGTGAATGATATAAATTGTGATTCGCATTTAAGTGTGAATATTCTATGTCCAAGTGCATTGGTTGGGTTCCGGCCCCAACAGACCCACAGTTACCAGTGTCTACCCCGACCTCGGCTCCCGTTACAATCGTAATGGTAAACATCTTGCCTGACATGAAGATAATTCTGTTCCCGCTTAGTATGTAATTTATTTACACCAAAATATTTTACAAAATTGCTTAAGAGCTTTACTATAGATTCTTTTAATAAGAACCAGTGTAATTCTGTTTTTTTAAATGCATATACAGACAATATCTGCATTCTCAACACAGGTTTTAACTTAGCAGATAACACTTTTTTAACACTTCAACCAATATTTTTGTTGTATTGTATAGGTAAAGGTATAGGTGGCGTTACACATGATTAACACTAGGACACGTTTAAACCGGTGTTGGTGTTAATGGATATTAACACTTGAATTAGCACAGTAATATTTATTAATTACTAACATAAACACCTGGTTTAAGGTGTTTTAGTGTTAATCGTGTGCATAGACAAGCGTGAGGATGGAAGAGGGGATATTTTATGACACCTTCAGCGCCTTCCAACGTAAGTTTGTGAAGAGCCTGTATAGGACACGTGTAAAATGTAGGTGCCCATCCCTAAACTTTGATGCCTCCGCCGCCATTAATCGTGTTCAACGTCGCCTTATATCTTTGCGTGTAAAATATAAACATGAACACAACATTGCTGCATCTTAGCAGGCGTCCAGGGCATCGTCATTCAAGCACTGATCGTTAGGAATGACGATTCTTGGAAATTGAATGATAAAGTTTCACAGTGTAAATTAAAAAGTCTATGAATAGGACAAACTATGAATCAATAAACATAGCAGTGAATGATATCACTATCAAATTGATAAAAATATAATGTAGATGTTTGTTTTTAAAAAAAAAAAAAAAAAAAAGTTGAGGGTTGGAGTGGATGATATAAAGGGGTGTGATTGGTGTTGAAATTGTGTATTGACTGACTGGAATCTTCGGGTCCTGCACGCGTCCAAGTCCCTAGCTTAATGTTATAGGCATAGGCCTTAGGTATTGTGGTTGCCATGCTAACACATGGTCATTTTCCTTTCACCTTTTTAGGGTTCCAATGTTGCTGATTTGCGGTTTTGGATATTGCTATTGTGAGCTGTTCTGATACTACATGATATGACTACATGATCCAATGCTGTAACGTGATTTGTTGTGAAGATAGGGTCCAGCAGAGATTGTGTGTAAAAGACGTGAATAAATTGTTTGAGTGAATGATATAAATTGTGATTCGCATTTAAGTGTGAATATTCTATGTCCAAGTGCATTGGTTGGGTTCCGGCCCCAACAGACCCACAGTTACCAGTGTCTACCCCGACCTCGGCTCCCGTTACAATCGTAATGGTAAACATCTTGCCTGACATGAAGATAATTCTGTTCCCGCTTAGTATGTAATTTATTTACACCAAAATATTTTACAAAATTGCTTAAGAGCTTTACTATAGATTCTTTTAATAAAGAACCAGTGTAATTCTGTTTTTTTAAATGCATATACAGACAATATCTGCATTCTCAACACAGGTTTTAACTTAGCAGATAACACTTTTTTAACACTTCAACCAATATTTTTGTTGTATTGTATAGGTAAAGGTATAGGTGGCGTTACACATGATTAACACTAGGACACGTTTAAACCGGTGTTGGTGTTAATGGATATTAACACTTGAATTAGCACAGTAATATTTATTAATTACTAACATAAACACCTGGTTTAAGGTGTTTTAGTGTTAATCGTGTGCATAGACAAGCGTGAGGATGGAAGAGGGGATATTTTATGACACCTTCAGCGCCTTCCAACGTAAGTTTGTGAAGAGCCTGTATAGGACACGTGTAAAATGTAGGTGCCCATCCCTAAACTTTGATGCCTCCGCCGCCATTAATCGTGTTCAACGTCGCCTTATATCTTTGCGTGTAAAATATAAACATGAACACAACATTGCTGCATCTTAGCAGGCGTCCAGGGCATCGTCATTCAAGCACTGATCGTTAGGAATGACGATTCTTGGAAATTGAATGATAAAGTTTCACAGTGTAAATTAAAAAGTCTATGAATAGGACAAACTATGAATCAATAAACATAGCAGTGAATGATATCACTATCAAATTGATAAAAATATAATGTAGATGTTTGTTTTTAAAAAAAAAAAAAAAAAAAATTGCATTATGAGAAAAAAGAGTATCTGAGCACAATGATCCAGGTACACTATTATTACACCTGGCCACCTCTAACACATACATTAATTTGTATCACTACCGATTAGTGTATATGCAAAGCGGCACGCTCAGTATGTGGAAGAAGCGGAGGCAGCCATTGCTTTCTATTGTTGGTACTCTAGGTTTTCTTTGTGGTCGGCAAAACATGCGAGACGGTGAATTTCTAAAGATTACGTAACGTTTTGCCTCTCTATCTATATAGAACCTCTTTGATAAACATGAACACAACATTGCTGCATCTTAGCAGGCGTCCAGGGCATCGTCATTCAAGCACTGATCGTTAGGAATGACGATTCTTGGAAATTGAATGATAAAGTTTCACAGTGTAAATTAAAAAGTCTATGAATAGGACAAACTATGAATCAATAAACATAGCAGTGAATGATATCACTATCAAATTGATAAAAATATAATGTAGATGTTTGTTTTTCCGGGAAAATCTGGTGCTGCATCGACAAATAAATAAATCTTTTATAAATAAGTAGTCTCAAAATTTGTATTTTTAATCCAGACACTATTTTTTTTATCGTAAAAATAAATATCAATATCCTCAAGTACAGTACTGCTCTTCATTCACATACTAATCGGAAATACAATTGTTTGCATTTAATATAGTATACTGTATTACAAATAAAACGCGGAACATTTTTCAAGATTATTATAGCGTTTCATCAGGATCATACAGACTGTCTCAGAAAAAAAATATACAATCATAGATTGATTTATTTTGCTAAAATCTTAAGTTCTTCTCAACTGGAACATAACTGACTCTTTTTTAGGAATGTTCCAGCTTTCATGAGATTTTTAGTTGATGTAATTTTGGGGTCTGGTTCACGAGTTATGGCCAATTATCTGAGACACTTGAACAACCAGTTGGGCCAGTTTTGGCTATCCCGATATCAATAGAGTTGCCATTGAAAATCAATTTCAAGGCATTCTTTATTGAAAATTAAAATTAAAAAAGGTATAAAGTGCTGCTCCTTGTGATATAACATAATTCATAAATTTATAATGTCACAATCACCAATAATGTAGCATTGGAAAATTCAATTCAAACAATCTTGTTTTCTTGGCTTTACGCCAGGTTTAAGCAGAAGGAGGAACCATAAAAACACACTCGTTGAAAGTAAAGTGAGGCCTTTGAACACCAACCATTCTTTCCTTTACCGTTCTTTGTTCGACACTAGTTTCTTTTGTTTCTCCCTGGCATTTTGGAGGAAGTGGGGAATGGGGGAGCGGAAATTAACCCTCCCCATTAGAGCATTGTCCACACATTTGTCCCCCATAAACAGAGACTTGTGGTTGTCCCCTTAGTTTCAGCAGTAAAATTTACATGAATATCATGATTATTGTCCTGCTGGGAGTGAGTCCCCTCACCCCCCCAGCATAATTTCTGGAGCTTTCACTGTTTGGAAAATAATAATATTGATTAGTTCAGTGATAATCTGATCTCTACAATATTCTACAGTTTAATCCCACAAGATGATACACAGCTTATACCTTTAGTTTCTTGAACCTTAAGATTAAACTGGCCCAAGTGGTATTTTATCCCTTGTGTTCAATTGACAATATCGCCGGTTAGGGTGCATCAAATTGGATGAAATCAAAACCAGGATTTAGCTTAGGATCTGCTCTACAAAATAACATCAAAATATCTCATAGAAATGCACAGTTTATATTTTTTGGGGAACGTCTGTACTATATTAAAATGTAACTACTTATCTTATTTTTATGGTATCCTTTTTATTATTGATATATGTTTTATACATTGCACAAAAGGGTCCAGGTGGTGAAATGTGATAAGGGGTGATTTGTTTAGGAAAAAGGTGAATATTTTGCTAACATTCTAGACTATACAATATATAAAATTTTATATAAATCATAAAACATAAATCTTTAACACACATGGTAGAGATTGGTAGTAATACATAAATGATCAAAAGTGTTATGCTAAGAAATTGATAAATCTTGCTTTTCTTAAAAATTTCAGCCCCAAAATGTGATTTTTTGGCTTAAAACACCCCTGCCGAAGGAGGTGTTGTCGACAATTTTGCATTCCAAACCGCTCTGCTAATACAAGCAACATACAAAGGCTCGCTTTGGTATGTCATTTCGGATTTCCCTCCCTGATGGATCTTATCTGATCTATAAGGGCCGTGGCCCTCGATGTACTGAAACACAATGATTTATCGGGAAATTATCGAAAGTTTGTTTTGTTATTAATTTCATAAATAGTTGGTGTCCTGCACCCCAACAAAAGTTATACAAATTATTGCAGAAAATGATAACCGATAAATACGTACGAGTAAAATACTGAAATGTATTTGATTATATTTCACACACATTTGGAACGACACAGACTTGTTTATATTTATTTATATTTGGAGGCATAATTATAAATGCGCAAAATGGATTTGGCTGTTGTTGCCTAAGAAGCGTCATGAGCATGATGATGATGATGATCATCATCATCGTCGCCGTCATCACTATCATCATCATCATCGTCGTCGTCGTCATCATCATCATCATCATCGTCATCGTCATCGTCATCGTCATCATCATCATCATCATCGTCATCATCATCGTCGTAATCTTCGTCATCATCATCATCATCATCACCGTCGTAATCTTCGTCATCACCGTCGTAATCTTCGTCATCATCATCACACCATCGCAATCACCATCATCATCATCATCATCATCGACATCATCGTCATCATCGTCATCATCAACATCATCGACATCATCAACATCATCGACATCATCAACATCATCGACATCATCGACATCATCAACATCATCGACATCATCAACATCATCGACATCTCATCACTTAATAATAATAATAAAAAAAATA
>JAMKCH010023963.1:0-27189 GCA_023653785.1 Ophioderma brevispina
CCCCCAAGTGATCAAGAGAAAATGATGAGAAGAAAACTGAGGAAATAATTTTCCAAAATATTTTATCTATTCGTGTTATTTAATTTTATTTGCGGAAATTGGCACAACTTTCTTATGTCAACGTGGGATTTCATTTTTGTTTTGAAGTGGTTCTAAAGCAGGTCAAGGCGCGGAGCCGGGGGAGCGGGAGGGGCGCGCGCCCGCGGCCCCCGTGGTAACTGCAAAATTCTGTGCAAAATCAGCCCATTTGAACTATTTTGGACAGTTACAGCCTTTCAGCCCCGGGAATTTTGACATTTTCAAATCCGGGACCGCCATTGCAAAGAGTAGTAATATGTGGGATTGTTATCTTAAGACTTGATGAACAAGTTTGCCTAATAAGGACTACACTTACCATCTCAAAAATTGTGTTTTGCCCACTTTAGATTACCCTTTATGAAATATTCTCCATCAGTATATTTGAATGTTTGCCAATAACGACCACTGTAATTGTGCATAACCTTTATTTTAATTTCTTGCAAATATGGACACTTAGTATGACAACTTGTGGAAAATATTTATATTTGCCAATTCCCGTTCATTAACAACTTTTACAATTTACATAGTTGAACGCTTTGTCAAATATAGACTCATTATATGAAAACCTGAACGACTCTTTGTAATGGATATTTTGCCAACTTTAGACTATCCGATCATGACAGCTACTTTTGGGTAATTTTTCATTAGTTGAACCCCTTTGCCAACTTCGAAACTACCTATGATGACAATGTACTCATCACCATACTTGAATGCTTTGTGACATTACAGTAAAACATAATGTAAAGTTGTGCTAATTATATTCACAGTTATATGGTCTGCTAACTTAAGACTACCTTTTGTCAACTTTTGCATCATAGGATATTTGAAATGCTTTGCAAAAAAAAAAAGTGAGACAAGACCTGTGCATTCGTATGTCACCTGCATTCGTATTTCACCGTATGCCATTGCCAACTCTCACTTTTAGTTTAAAGAAACACTGTAATACTTTCAAAGAGTAGAAAACTTGAATTATGATACCACAAACCTGATAGAAAGACACCACAATAACAAGGATAAATCGTATTTCCTTCAAGAGCTGAGACATTATATATGTGTGATGGCGGCCATTTGGATTTTCGGTATAGGAAACACTTTCATGTTAAAGAAAGTACAAATTTGTATTCATTGACATCAAAAACCCATACAAAGACACAATAATGTAGCTTAAGCGGCTGTAGAAGCTGAGCTCTTGCTAATTATATGTGGTGGCGGCCATCTTGGATTTCAATATAGGGAATACTTTGGTATTACAAATATAGTACAATTTGAATTCAGTGGACACCAAAAACCCATGCAAAGACACTAGAATCATCTTTATAGAGCTTCTCAGAAGCTGAGTATATAATTTTATGGGTGGCGGCATTCTTGGATATTCAAAATGCTCAAGGATGCAATTTTGGCACCCCTCAGTTTCTCAGCAGTAGGAGTCTTCAGGATGTCAGAAAAAGAACAGCCAAAAAAATTATGCGGGGACGCTATTTTTGGGTTTTTAGTTTTGGCCACAGACGACTCTATGCCAGTGAGTGCTCCTGGAATGTACGTTGTATCCATTAAAGTGAAGTGGTGATTTGTGGTGTCAGTAAGCATGTTTCTGACATTGCTAAGACAGAGAAAGAGTGGTTGAGGTGATTAAATGGTAGTTAGTGATTTCGTCATATGATGTGTAATACTACGGCAGTTGAAATGGGAATATGAAAATGATCGTTGCTTGATGGTTTTATTAGGTGTTAAAGCTGTCGTCAGTGTTGATAGGCGGGAGTCAGACCAGAGTGTTGTGGAGTGGTGAAGGATGGGTGGCCATGCTGTGAGATATATGGGTCTGTGAGTAACGGATTGCTGACAAAGGGAATTAAGTTTGATGATGTTCAATTTAGTGTGGTGGAAAAACTTCAATTAATGATGCGCGAAAAGTTCTTCGTCGTGAATCCGATGGTTAAATGGCAGTTCGTATATAGCAGGGACTAGAATACTGAAAAAGGAAAGTAAAGCGGGAAAATCATAGCGAGGGGGTTATAAGGGAGAGAGAGGATGGGGAGAGCCGAGGAGAAGAATGAGGAGAGGGGGGGCGATTAAAGAGAGAGGTGAAGAGAGGGAGGGACTCGAGAGATTGGATGGATGAGGTAGGTTGAAAAAGGAAAGAGAGTAGAAGGCAAATGAGAGGAGGGTAGATAAAGTGAAGCATACCTGTAGACAGGGAGTGTTGACAAGTCAGACCAGACGAAAGTAAAAAGACAAGCACAGAGGTAAAAAACAAACAAGGGGCTAAGAAATACAAAAATAGAAATGGACAAGTATCAATAGTAATCAAATAAATAAAGAAAGGAAGGAAGGGTTAATGAAAAAAAATAGGCAAGAAATCAAGTAGTGGGGAAAGTGAGAAAAGGAGTGAAAATGGGCAGCAGAAAGTCGCAAGAGAGAAGAGAATGAAAAGGCAGGCAGGTGAGCTAGTTTTTTAACGTGCGGGCAGAGGAGGTGGACGATGTTAGGAGAGGAAAAGTAGTATATAGAATACAGAGGACAGGAGCGTCACTGTGAGATTAGAAGAGGAGAGCAGGACGTTGAGAATTAGACGAGCAGAAAAAAAGTTTAAAAAAGGGACATGCAAGACAGGAGAAGGAAGATACTAACAGGACACTGGGCAAAACAACACACAAAAAACAATAAGGAATTACAAAAATATATATATACTAACAGGTAATTAAGAAAAAAAATACACGTACTATTTAACTAACTCAAACTAAATAAAAATACAATCAATAGCTAATAAAGTTAAGTTATATACTAGCAAATTAACTAAGAACAAAAATTATATAACTTAATCAAAAAAAAAAAACCAGTGGTTTATGTATGAAAAAAAACAAACAAATAAACCAACAAATATCTGTGCAGAAAATTACTGTAAAAGGTTGTAATAACATCTATGCATGTGCCACCATGGCCATACATGGATTATTATACAGATATACGCACAGACATATGATCAAATGAAAAACTCCAATTTTGTAGGGGTTAAGGACAAAAATAAATAAATAGTAGTCGTGCGAAATGATTTAACGGCGCTTTCAACCTGCATCATTGGGGGTCTTCAAATGATCCCAGAAAGTGAGAGCAACTACATACACAAACGGGGAAAGAGCAACTGTGGCGTTCTATAACATAAATAGACCCATCAACAGTGAAAGTTGGTAAGTAGGTAGGGCTACCATGTCTAATCAGCACAAGAGCAGAGATGTAAAAAAAAAACCAACTAAAATGTCATAAAAACAATAAGGGATACATAAGTACAGATGAGACAGTGGTTTATTACTCTAATGAAGAGAGCAATCAAACCAATCAACATTTACAAGTTGGAAAATGTGATTGGTTACCTTTAAGCTTTTTAAAAGCAATGCATGAATGGAAAGGTTAACATGAAAAAAGTCAAATTTTCAAGGCTCATAACTCGAGAACTGAAACTGCCATTGTACTTATAATTAAGAATACAGCTTAAAAAATGACAAGTGTTTCCACCGTTTTGACCGCCCCTTTAAAGGGCTTGACTCAGAGATTTCAAGATGATGGCGCCCTCATTTTTCAAGAATCAGTGTTTTTTTGCATACTAACATAATGCTGTCCATTCTAATCACTGTGGAAATGCTAAGCTCAAATCGAAGTCCTATATTAAATCACACATTGTTATAAAATTCCGGATCGGAAATTTGTGATTTTGTTATACACAGTATCATATGGCACTGTTATATATACATAAATGTTTATTGCATTAAAACGAAAAAAATTTGAGCATCTCCAACTTGGAATTGGGCATTTGATAGGTCACTAGCCTTAGTTCTATATGACTATTTTTAATTTATACACACAAAAAAAAATTAAATTTGGAAATTTTATGAGTCAGACTTGAAGAAAAACTGTCAGTGGAACTTAAGTCCATAGTAAAAATCCCACAGAAGACCATGTAGCAAACAGCATTAAATCAAGATATTAATGGGGCTTGAACCATTTCGAAGTAGGAGAACAACGATGCGGAAAACGTTTTAACAGACTTTATAAATTGAAAATATTTCAAATTAGTCCATTTATTTAATCTGCATAATCGTTAATAGACCAGTTAACAGCAATGTTTGATTTAAACATGTTAGGGCCTGGTGTCTCGAAATAAGGTTCGGGCCTGGAATGTTACCACACGGGCAAGTGGGTATCTGTAGAGTTTAACCATCGTCTTAACAAGGTTGCGCTCCGTGCGCTAAAATGCTAAACAAAAAAAAATAGTTTATTAAAAAAGGCTTCTAGGTAAGCGTTTCCTCATCCTTCGGTCATTTTAGCGAAAAAAAAGTGAGGTAGCACCTTCACCGGGGTTAGGGTATGCCGTCAAAGTCGAAGGGTAAGGGGGGGGTTGCCACCCAAAGGATTTATTTTATAGTGGATTTTTGAAAACATTATGCACAGTTATGGCTCTAAAAACTTTTGTATGTAAAACATGCCAATTACCAGTATTAGAGCTGAAAACCGCCTGAAAATCCGATATCCCTACGTTTTTAGCGCAAAAAATGATTTTCGTTTCTATTTCTAGGGAAAATGCTAAATTTGGCCGACACCGAGGACCTTGATGAACGTCATGTGACGCCATATAGGTATGTTAGTACTTATTTTGGTATCATGGAAAGGGAGGACCATAGCTATCATTGGTGATATCAAAATCATAAGCATCGGGGTGCTTTATAACGAATTCTACGAGGGGGGTGTAACCACCCCCATTGGGAAACTGTGTTACAAAAAAAGGCTTGGTACGACGAGGGTTAAGAGTTTTTAGGTGACATCTTTAGTTCTAGATGGTTTTAATCACCTCACAAAAAAATTTTTTAAAATCTATGAGGCCAGCCTAATCAAATGTTGAGCCGAAATCTAAAATATATCTAAAAATCTACGTATCTCGCCGCGAGGGATCTCACGGGCACGTTGGGTACTTATTTTGGTACAATGGAAAGAGGAGACCATAGCTATCCAATGATATCAAAACTCATAAGATCGGGAGCTTATATAAAAAAATTCGGGGGGGGTGGTAACCACCCACACCCTTGGTAGGTAAACCGTGTTTAAAAACAGGGCTTGGTAAGACGAGGGTGAATTACTTGGGCCATAAACCTTCGCAGGAATGGATCGACCAGGGCAACAAAAGAAGTGACGTAGGATTGTTAACGGTCTATTACAGTCGTTTTTGTTTTATATTATTTCTTTGTATAAACTATATAATATTATCGATACAGATTTAAGGCTGACTCAGCCCGGGTGACGGACATTCCCTGATAAGGTCGCCGCTGCTCAATAATAATTTGCAAACAAATCTGTTTTTCCCATATACATTAATGATTCATGCGTGTCCAGTAAATATATACTAATCATTGTGTGAAATACCAAAACTCAAATCGAAGCCTTCATATAGAAAATCACAACGTTGTTTGATAAAATTACAAATCCGGAATTTAGTTATTAACGGTATCGATTCGTCTCTTAACTTTGGAATTAACCCTCGTCTTACAAGGGGGGGGGGGGGGGTTACCATCCCCCTACTGAACTTTGCTCCGGTGCGCTTAAATGCCAAAATTTTGCGTAAAAAGCTTAGGGAAATCGTTTATTACTCATCATTCGGTCATTTGAGCGTAAAAAAAAATGTAAAGTAGAACCTCACCGGGGTTTTAGGGTATCCGTCCAAAGATGAAGGGTAGGGGGGGTTGCCACCCAAGAATATTGTAGCACATTTTGAAATTATTATCCATAGTTAGTATTGCTCTAAAACTTCTATATTTATGTAAAAAATAGTCAATTGCCACCATAGAGCTGAAAAACCGCATATGAAAAAATCGATTATTCCTAACTTGTTTAGCGCAAAATCGGATTTTCGCTATTTGGTGGAAAATGCCACTGCGACTCGCGGACTTAAATGACGTCATTGTGAGCCATACTAGGTAGGTAGTACATTTTGGTATCAATGGAAAGAGGAGGACCATAGCATCCATGGTATCAAAATGATAGGAAGCATCGGGTGCTTTAAAAAGAATTCCCGAGGGGGGTGGTAACCACCCCCCTTGGGAAACTGTGTTACAAAAAAAGGCTGGTTAAGACGAGGGGTAAGCGGTTTAGGTGACGATCTTATTCTATGTGGTTTTACATAACTCCACAAAAATTTTTTAAAATCTCTGAGGCAGCCCTTTAATCAAATTGTTATAGGAAATCTAACCATTCAAAAATCTAATTCATCTCGCCGCCTGAGGTTATCTCACGGGCACGTGAGTGGAGGAAGTGTATGTTGTGGCATAAAACAGCTTTTAAAAACCACATGTCGGAAGAAATGAATATACCATAACATATTAATCTCAGTACGGAGATATGTAACATGTACTATCATTTGTTTCAGCACGTATAAGGGTCTTATGTTTTTTTTTCAGCACATAAATACAAAAAATACAATAAGCATGACAATAACCATTGACAAGTTACACTCTACAAAAAAGAAATGTAGACATTTTTTGTCTAAATTTCGTTTTATACAGTCAATAACACTAATCACGAAATTCAATTATTACTGGGCAAAAAACCTATTCCTATCTAAGAAAGGTTCCCATTTCTTCACGTGATAACCATATCTATCGTGGTTGTTAGCAATACTGTCAAACCTTCAAATAAAAGACATCCAATTTTTTAAACGGCATAGACTGGTAATGATTTCTTGAACCCAGCATTTCTAGATAAAACGCTTGACCAATAATAGAACTGTGTCATTAAAAATGTGGAATATCATGATTATAAATACCAAGACATCCAGATTTACAATGATGGCCTCGGGAAATTCGTACATCAACTGCAGGCCCAATTACCATTTCCGTATTCATGGTCCTCTTTGTTGACCCTGATGGGCCCAGGAATACACCCGACCAAAGTATCGTCACGGTGTGGGTGTTGATCGATCGCACCAAATCTATAAACATGCAATTTACACTACATACACATGGCAATTATGCCTATTAGCCTATAGTTTGGTACCAAATAACAAGGAACGTTTTCGGATAGTACGTCCTGCGCAGAGGGAGGCCCAATGATCCTGCCGTTCCTGGTGGCCAAAAACTTGATATTCGTCTCAGCGTCAAAAAAAAACAACCCGCGCAATGATGAATACATTACACGGTGATGTTGGCACGCGATCGGTCGAGTTCGAGTTGGTACTCACACGGACGGTAGAGTTGGCATAAGACGGTCGAGTTGTGATCGGTCGAGCTGGTATGACGGTTCGACTTGGTTGTCCGTCGAGTTGGATGACCGTCGAGTTGGTATCGATCGAGTTTGCAATCCGTCGAAGTGACTGACATTCTTCTTACCACTACGGTGTCCCAGATGAGACTCGAAGCAATTTACATTATGTATGTCTACCTATCTAGCTTTATGCAGACCATGGATAGGGTTCTTACCAACTACTGGAATCCTCCAATGAGATATTATTGCTCCCTGTCTCGTTGTAATCGTGGTTTATTACATCCTCAAGCGTTAGAATATTCAAGCGTTACGTCACCAAAGTTAACATCCCACAAATTCTGACTACGCAGACGATCTAGCTCTCAAAGCGGATTCGATGTGTTGCACAATATTAAACACCACTTGACAAATGCTGTAGACAAAGACGGCTTACATCTGAATGCTAAGAAGAGTGTGGGAACTCCTGCCCGTCAATGAGGAAAAGAATCATTCAACCAACCCGCACAAAGACTGTACTCAACTCAAAAAGTCAGTAATTGACTTCAAATCACCTATGGTTTGGCCGACAGAAAAGAAACATTCCTGTCACTCAAAGGCAAGCTTACTTGAAATGCCTGCAATAAACTACCCCTCACTTAGGCATCTAGCCTGGTGTCGCCTTCACGCAAGCTGACCTTCTTCGACCCTATAGTATGGATCCATGGGTGCCATATTTGAGGGAACCCTACTCAAGATACACTAAAAGGTTTGAGAAGTGGTTTTGGTCGGACATGCGATTCGAGGGTGCTGATTACGAAATTGCACCATGCAAAATTGTCAAGTTGGTGGAAAGTGATTTTAAAGGGGCATTACCCGTTTTCCTCCTTATTTTGGTTTAAATATAGCTTTATAACCCATGTGCAATATATACTAATTTGACTATGGTTTTAAGAATGTTTTTCTTCACTTTGATGGTGCTGATTTCAAAAGACACTGCAAAATCACCACAATTGATGGAAGTTGATTTTTAAAGGGGAATTACCCATTTTCCTTATTTATTTTTATCAACCTGCCCAAAATCCACTTTCATTTGACTGAAAGGTTCTAAGAAGTGTTTTTGACAATTCGAGGGTGCTGATTCCGATATGCACCATGCAAATTTGTCAAGTTATAAGAAAGTGGATTTAAAGGGGCATAAACATAGCTGTTTATTTTCCTTATTTTAAAAAAAAAATAACAATGTAAGCTTTATGAAACCATATGCAAGATCCATAATTTGACTAAAGGGGTTAAGAAGTGTTTGTTATGGTCAATTTGAGGGTGTTGATTTTCAAATAGACACCCATCAAACCCACATTTGTGGAAAGTGGATTTAAAGGGGAATGACCCGATGTCCTTATTTTTTAATCATTATCAACAATGCCCAAATCACTAATATGACTAAGATATTTAGAGTTTTAGGTGAATTTGAGGGTTCTAAATTTTGAATTACACCATCCAAAATCAAAAACCCCCACGTTGGTGTAAAGTTGATTGTAAAAGGGGCACGTACTTAATTTTCCTAGTAATTTTTTGAAAAAAAAAGATTATCAAGAGAAATAAATAATTTAAGCACTAGAGGTCCGCTGGAGATGGGCTGCCTGATTACATGTTTTCGTGTCATTTTTGTCTACAACTGTTCATTCGATTAAAGCCACTATCATCCATTTTTCCAAATTAACAATGCCCATTTTGTCTCCTCAATTGCTTGTGTTAGTCATATTACAACCAATTAATTACTTTTATTTGTGAAAAACAGACACTTAGGCATTTAAACAGCGGTCTTGAAGATGCCATTTAAGACTATTTCTGGGCCTTAAAAAGTCTGATCCCCAACTTTTAATTAGTAAACAAAGCATAAAAAAAAAGCATAATATCAGCTTGACAAATACGATGTGTTATGCTTGCAACTTACAGGGTCTTTACAACAACCATTTGCAATTCAAAGTGGCCAAAATGTACTTTGATGAAATAGGGGCGCGATTTTGTTTACACATTGTCCAGAAATCGCTAATAGTGGCTTTAAAGGCCCATCTATATATTGACAAATTAAGAATATCAAATCAAATATTAACTATGGTAAGTTGTTATAGCATACGAATTGTTTATTTATACTTTTTCTTTTCGCTCCAATATATATTGGTCCGTTATGTGAGGAGTTTCCAAAGAAGGATCGCATGTTTTCATCAGTTTCCAGAGAAAAATAATGTTGTTATCATACTTCTGGTAATTATCATTACTTGTTTTCCAAAGTTAGATAGTAATCCAAGAAAAACTGTCAGAAAACTTGTTTTAGTATCCAGAGTATTTATTTAAGTGCTTTTTTAAAGTGGGTTGGGTATAATAGCAATCAAACATTTCTTTTTAGACCATCAAAATGGCAGGTTTTACAAAATATCAAATTTTGGTGTATCCCTATTAAAAAGGGACATATCCCCATCTTTTTTCATGCACCCCAATTTCTGAAGAAATGGTATCCCCTCGGACCAAACTACACTCACTTCACACTCATTAGCTGTTACTTTGTAAATTTAAAAATCATAGTTAGTTATTTACGCAGAGGAATAAGGTGTTTACATTATTTCAATGAACTTATCTTTCCTTCCCCCCTCCCCCGTCCTTTTTAGAGAACACACTTACAATCATAATATAAACCCCCCCCTTTTTAAAATCTTCAGATCCTACACAAACCCCCATTTTCTTCTTTTCCTGCTATCCACCATTTTTTCACAAGTTCCAGAAAGTAATCCACTTTTTAAACAATTTTGAACAGCCAAATTCAAAATTTGCACCGCTAGACGTGCACATTTTGAACAATTTCACGGCAAGTTGAACTCTGGTAGAGTTGCACTTTCATTTGAACTTCAGGTTCATTGTACAAACCTCATGGCCCCCCCTTTTAAAGTTAACATACTGAATGACAACCCATTCTTATTCAGGCTGTGTAATGAATGACCCGCCTTATTTTTTTGGTACATATTTCAGCTTAAGGGTCCCCTACTTTTCACCTGATGGCCGCGACCATACCGTCATCTTTCAGAATAGCAGTGCCCCCGGACCTTTTTTTAGACTGAAGATCAAGACCTTGAAATTTTCATAGCAATCAAGACTCGTTTGTTATCAAGGTAAAAGAGCGTGTAACTAAAAAGCTGCCCTCACTTGAAGACCGACGTACGTCAAGTACTTAACTTATAGTTTCTGAAACTTATTAGTGCACTTTATTTCCCGTACGGATGCTGTCATTGTTACAAAGTTGTCACCATAGGTGCAAAGAATATCCCACCCGTTGGTGCTTTACTTCACTAGCTCGTAAATCAGTACCCCTTTAATCATTTAGCGTAAAAAAAAAAAAAAATAAAGGGTTTTCATACATTTTAATAAAATCAAACAAATTTAATAGCCCATGACCTTTATGTGACATTGAAATTTTCTTGAAGATGTGCATACTTGTATCTTATTAAAAGTAGTTTATCTAAATCAGGTAGTGTCCCTTTAAAACAAGAATGTCACCACTTTCCACCCACTTATCAATTTTGCATGGAGCAGATTTGAAGCTCAGCATGATCTAACACTTCTCAAATCTTTTAGTGTATCTTGAGTACGGTTCAACCTTATTTTGAGAGCCTTTTAGGCTTATGGATCCCCTAGATCATAGCCATTGTTTTTTACAGAATTCATTGCAATTAGGATTAGCTATTGTCTTTACAGAATAACCTTCAATAACCCACTCTTAAGTTTTATCCCGATGTATCCCTAGCCATTAAATCACAGTTTTCTTAAAAGAACAAACCTTTAATACTTAACTATTGAGGTTTATTCCATTTACTTGTGTGTCTTGTGAAATAGACATTTTACAAGTATATCTCTGTACTGTAAGAAACATACGCATGAACCGTACCCAAATATACACACATGATTTAGCTACATGTATATGCACCAAATTACCTGTTTTACTTTTTATAATTCACTTTATTATAAAAATTTTTTACAGGGTGTCCACAAAACATTTACCCTAAAAGCACCCCCAATTTCAGATCTTTATTACACGTTTATGCAAATTATTTTTACATATTGTTGAAATCATTTATTCATTAGCTTTTTCCATACAGAAAGCCCTGTTTTATTCGGGCCGAAATTACTGAATTGTGGCCAATTGAATAGAACCTCTGTTTTTTGTCAATAATGCATAACATATTTCAAACACTTTACATTACTTACAAGTTTTGATCCTTATAAACAGTTTGATACTGCATGGTGTCCTGTTGAATGTTTGTTGATACTCTCCTAACTTGTAAAAAAATGAAAATCACTCTTCAAAGAGGAACTCTAGGAAACAGTCTTTGCTAAGTTAAAATTTAAATTCCCTCTTTTGATATTGAATGCTTCATTCTTCCTCTTATGAAAGTGACAATTCCATAGAGTAATCAATAACCAAAATCACTCTTAACGAGTACAATTAACTCCACAAGACTGGTCTTGAAAGAGGTTTTTCACACTCTTTTACATTTAGAGAGTTAAGTGTGATTATTTGCAGCATATTTGCATGTAGAAATTATTTCATGCAGGTTTCATAAAAATTACAAGAGCATGAGTACACCATCCAAACACCAATATTGTGTAGTGTGTACGCATAAAACAACCTCCCCTGTACAAGTGAAAAAAAAAACCCAGTTGAATTTTATACAATTTGTACAATCTCAAGAAAAAAATAACAAAGTTTTTTTAAAAATGGGAAAAATAACAAACAATAAAAGCCCCCCCCCCCCTCTCCCCCCCCCAAAGCTCCATCTTTCTTTTTCCAATCAAATGGGATTTTCTTATTGAAAAGCTAATGAATAATACTTTCACAATAAATTAAAAATAAGTTTGCCTCAATGTTTAATAAAGACTGACAATTGAGGTGCTTTTATGGGTATACCAGTCTTTTTTTGGGACAACCTTTAATTGTATCTTAATTAGATTCATTTTTCAAACATTTTCACACTTTAATAGTACGTCATGATGACCTCTAACAATAACAATTTAATAACAAATATTATTTAGTTTGTCACATTGAAGCAAGCACAACAGTCAATTCTTTGTCAATTTAATGCTTCACCACTGAATTTAACAGCAGTTTTTTTTGGGGTTAAATTATCTACAGTTGCTATTCTTGATTTCTATGAAAAAAGTTACTTCTGATATTTCACTTTACGTGTCTACAGCCAGGAAGATTTGATGGGTTCGACCATCCCTTTGATTGGCACTATCACCATATAGAGGGCAACATATTTAACTAAATTTGTGAGCTTTTTCTTGATGTGGCCATTATCAGACAATGATCAACCAATTGTTGCACTGACACATACAAACAAACATCATATGCAAAAGAAACCCATCATAAATTTTGAGGAAATTATAACAATGTATGCTCATTTGTTCAAGTCATAACAGGCTTTAGGTGTCAGGATTAGTTGAGCTGTGTGTAAGCTGATCCGGGGCCGCGTGTATCCACAATATGAACGCTCCTAACATGACCTGCTTTGAGGCTGGAGCGAATTGGGAACAGTCAGAGGTTTTCAATATTGAAAAACCTGACATTAGTCTATTTTCTCTTACTGTAAGCTTTTTCCTTTACTCACAGTTGTATTGCTTTTACGGATACTTGTTATACCCATGTTCCCCGAGTACTTTTAGAAGTAACAGTACTGACCTATGCATCCAGCACAATTTAAGGGGTGGCAGAATAAAGTGCTAACCCTTACTTTTTTTACTAGTTTCAAATTATTTGCCTCTACAACATGCATAGATTAGCGTTGAAATGGTTTGACAAAAAAAAATCACCAGTTCATTGTACTTATCAAAATAATGTATAACAACACCAGAAACAAACATTTACTATGGTTCTGCTTCCAACGAGACACTGTGTTAGCATTATATTCTTCTGAAATTACACCAGGTATCACAAACCTAGAAACACTGAATCTCATTTTAGAATTGCTCAAAATATGTTTACACCCAACGTAACTATATTTGGTATTATTTTTCAAATAAATATCCAAATGATTTAGCATTTTTAGAAACTTAACATTTTAGTGTGTAATCAAGGGGCAATAAAGTGTTAATCCTCAAATTCACAAGTGTTTGGTTTGCATTTAAAAATTATTGCACAAATGATCCCAACATGACATAATCTGTTAAAGAACTGGTGTACTGGTGTATCTTTACATACTTTACTAATCAGAATTTTCATCTACTCTTGTCAAAAACCATTCATCTCAAAACCATTAACATGTTCTCTATGAGGGTTAGCATCTCTTATTGCACCACCCCTTCAATTGTCCAAGGCTTTTCACTGCTTTCCTCCATAGCTTTTGCTTTTACAGTAGCTGTGAGATAATGTAATCAGCATCTCTTTGAAGACAAAGTTACTCAACTATGTTCATGAAAAGTGGAGCATAAGATCTTTTAATGATAGTGCAACAGCATCCAGAAAACTGAGAGAATGACTAGGGTCATCAATGTGAAACAAATCTAAACCTGCAGTAGTTTACAGTAATATTGGATTGATTGTGGTATGACTGCTACGATACTCTTCCATGTCAATGGCACAGAAATACTGTGTAGACTGTGCTCTCAACTTATTTACGGGGTGGTTCACAACCTCGTTTATCTGACTAACCGTAAAAAGTTGAGATTTTTGTATCATTTGAACCACAGGCCTTTAAAGCAAATGCGATTCTCTCCACAAGATTTTTTAATTTTTTTATTTTGTATCCCTAAATAGAAATCACAGCACAGTGGCCTATGGGGCACTGTAATAAAAACATTTGCTTATAAAACCAAAATACAATTGATCAAAATCAATTAACATTTTTAGAAAGGGTTTTTCTCAATGATATCTAGTAAACCGTAAACAAAATTGAAAGTGCTAGGATCACAAACTGCACCTACGTTTAGAACATGCAAATAATAGACAACAGATTGATAGCCTATAGCTTGTAGATGCTCATGTTTGCACGCTGCTATGGTCTCACTCTTTTAGATTAAAATTCCAGGGCAAAACAACATTCATTGCAGTTGTGAATCCAAAGAATCATAATCAGAATCATAATTCTAAGAGTGCCCCAACTATCATTGGTCCAATTGGTAAATGCATATGGCCTACAAACCATTACTTGCATATACATTACATTGCCTTTGTATAATGCAAGTTCTAGCTGGCTGTGGGCCTGCATGTCCATATATTCACATAGCACAATCCCTGGCCTCAAAGCAAATTCATTCGGACGGCTACATTTCATCATCGTCCATCCCTATATCTTCTTCTGGGAAATCACCCGTAGTGACAAATTCAGGCTTGGTGAAGCCGCCATACTTTGGTTCACAGGTAAAGTATCTCTTTCCTTTGACGCTGAAGCATGAAAAAGTAACAGGTGAGATTAATGTTAAGGGTGTGTGTGTTCTGATTGTCTTTATTGCCACTTAATTTACCCATGAGTTGTTTAGATTTTTATACCATACAGATGACCACATTTATCTCATTGTTGTCTTCATTTTACCTCTCATATTCATTAATTCCAAGAATTTTGAGCAAAAACTGCCATTTTATGGTTAAACATAAATATTAGCAGAGTACTTGCAGTATGCTTTATCATCAAACCCCAAGTTTTTCTCTCCAATGAAACTTGGTCATGGATTCATTTGACGTGGTCAGCTCTCATATTAAATAGAGAACATAGCAAGCTTAAATCGCAACAGAAACCTTTAATATCTTTAATAATATCTTTAGTGTAAAACAAATATTAAAAGATGCAATTTTAGGCTTGAATTAAACATGTGTTTTGTATTTTTTTAAAACAACAGTAAGTGTATGAACATAGTTAAACAGCTACAAAAATTACTTGTAGTAAAATCAAACCAAAATACTTGCTTATTTAGGGTACTAATACCAATTCAAAATATGTGCTAAGGGTTTATTTTGGGAAGTTTATACATCCGTGGGCATGAATCCTCACTGACACCAGTTTTGTGTCTTTAGTAAATCTTAATTTGAATTACAATTCAAAATATTATTTACTAAGTGATCTCATGCATTCATACTAACCAAATAGTTCTATAAATTGAATGTGCACCTGAAATATAGCACCTAAAGCCTAAATCTGGCTCTGTGGTGAAAGATCATAGAGAATATGAATTTCTATTTCTAAATATAGTGCGAATTTTGTTCTTTACCACACAATTTAAAGCCACAATCAGTCATTTTTTTTCCAAATTCAAAATGCCCATTTTGTTTCTGCATTGCTAATGTTAAGACTTTTCTTCGTGAATAACACACACTAAATCATTTTAAACCGGTCTTGAAGATGAAACTTACGACTGTTTCTCGAACTGAAAATAAAGTTGGATCACAATTTTTAGTTGTAAATAATGCATAAAAATCCTCACTTCTTGACAGATATGGTGTGTTTGGCTTAGTCACCTAGGTTTTTACTACAACAATTTCCAATACAACAATGCAAAAATATGGACTTTGATGACAAGTAGGGGTGCAATTTGTTTATATTTCGAAGAAATCGCCGATAGTGGCTTTAAAAAGCTTAAAGGTGCAACGAGAGATTTCAAGTCATCCATAGTTTCTGCGATATGTATTGATTTCATTTAGATTAGACACTCAATAGATTCCCTACCTTTTATTTGGTTACAGGAATAACTTAAACTGAAAACAAAAGGTGATTTGTATATGCTTATATTTCAATAGAAAACATAGGCTGAATTTCGTATTTGCTCCTATACGAAATTAGAAATTTAACAATTTTTGTACCAAAGAAACAGTTCTCAGCTTAATCATTACATATGGGAATATTTTTGATAGAAAGCTTTACACCAGTGCCAAAATCAGAATTTTCACATTTTTTCGGGACACCTGTTATTTGAAATCTCTCGTTGCACCTTTAAGGTACAGGTTTACTCAATAAAAAAGAGAGTTAAAAAGTGAAGTTTATTTGGTAAAACTTGTTTGCTTGACTTGCCATTATAAATACACACTCCTGTTCAGACTTGCAATGACTAACCTGCCATCGTTTTTCCCCACTGGTTCATCATACTTTACTCCTATCCAATATCCAGGTTTGAATTCTATTTTACCTGTAAAACAAAACAAACTGTTTGTAACAACTTGAAGCAAATATAGGAGGGTTATTTATAGTTTTGGCATGTTTGTCATATGAACAGAGAAATAGTATGACCCATGTACAAATACAAATCATAAAGGCATTGCGAGCACTTATATTTCAGTGCTGCAGGTGGTCCTTTTAGAAAACAAAAGCATGTGCCCTAACAAAACGCCACTTGGAAGTGCTTTTTATCATCAATCAAAAAAAAAAAAAAAAAAAAAAAGGAAGAAAACGGCGGTGTTCCAAGATACGATTCTCCATTCAATTACGTGTTGTAGTAAGTGTCCGAACGGACAGTAATGACTAAAATCTCCGATTCTGTCCTTATTAGGTTGCTTCTGGTCTTAAAGAGTGTTAAAAAGTGAAGTTTATTTGGTAAAACTTGTTTGCTTGAATTGCCATTATAAATACACACTCCTGTTCAGACTTGCAATGACTAACCTGCCATCGTTTTTCCCCACTGGTTCATCATACTTTACTCCTATCCAATATCCAGGTTTGAATTCTATTTTACCTGTAAAACAAAACAAACTGTTTGTAACAACTTGAAGCAAATATAGGAGGGTTATTTATAGTTTTGGCATGTTTGTCATATGAACAGAGAAATAGTATGACCCATGTACAAATACAAATCATAAAGGCATTGCGAGCACTTATATTTCAGTGCTGCAGGTGGTCCTTTTAGAAAACAAAAGCATGTGCCCTAACAAAACGCCACTTGGAAGTGCTTTTTATCATCAATCAGGATTAATTATCCATTGAAGAGAGAACTGCTACTGTGATACCTCCTGACATTTTTTAAATCAAAAACCTTTAAGAAATTGAACATTTTAAGAGCTATAGAGGCCTTTCCATGCTTAAAGTTGCATAAAATATAAAATGTACTAAACTCTATTAAGGTGCCCAACTCACAGCTGTTTGATCCCCTGCAAATCATCTCTTATTTTAGAGCAATTTTAAGCAGTGGCGACACACAATTTTGACAACGATATAGAGGGGACAACAAGAGTTATTAACTTCTGCAAAAAATCAGAAAATGTCAGAATTTGTTGTGATAGCGCCTTCTATATGCCCAATCCAAGAGAGAGACGCGTTAGACTAGATTTAGAAAACCATATTTGCCCGCATGGAAATTTGTTTAAAATTTACACAGGGTGGTATAAAATAATCTAAATTAGTTGTCAAGTGTTGTTCCGCCGGTTGATATTTATTGTTTATTCTGGTTTTGTTCATAAATTAAATGAGACCTTCAATCAAACAGCTGTAAACCTTATTACAAGGGCCATCACCAAACATACTTAAATTCCAAAAGTACACAGGATGAAGGCAGTGGCTATTATAAATAATAATCTAAATTAGTTTTGTAGTGAATAGCCATAGCATTAATGGGGTTAAGGAAAACAACTGGTGGAGCTAACCTAGAGGACTGGGCCTCAAACAGGGGTACACTCTACCACGACCCCACGCAAAAAAAAAAAAACCGGACACTTTCAATTCTGGAAGGTGGAATGCGTCTACAAACCCTGACCCTGCTTTGAGGAATATGGACCACCATCTCCATTCACCGTACTGTTCTCTGACGCTTTCCGACAGAGTACCAACACAGACAATCACTGATCGCTCAGGAGAGCCTTGCCAAGCATGTATCAACAAAGAGTGAAAAGGTGGAAATTACGAAGGCAGACTGGGACCAAGTTCAAGAACCTGGTGGATCAGCAGTGCCCAACCTCCCGACACCAACCTCCGCCAACCTGGAAAATTATTACACAGACTGTGGTCAACTCTTTTTAAATATAGCAAAGAAGACCATCCCACGTGGCTGCCCCCCCCCCATCGCAGTTATATCCCATATTGGGATGAGGAATGTGAAACACTTTACAAGGATCCTGAATTTTAAACCTGGGGAAGAAGCTTCATCAAGGCTTCAGATCTGATAAACTCTTGGACAGGAAAGACGTGAGCGCTGGGAGGAGCGGTCCAAGGAATCGACTTCACCCATCCAGCAGGGAAGGCATGGGGGGGGAAGACCATAAACAGCCTCACCGGCAGAGTTCCCAAACCATCGACATGTCCAGTGACTGCCAACTCAATTGATGAGCAACTTCCATCGAAAATGGTTCGTTTTCAAGAAATTGTAAGGATCACACTCGCTCTCGTTCAAAAAGAGATCACCAAACCTTCGTCGAACCCCGGCGGGGATGGGTCACTTTCACATCCTTTCACTAGATGAGTTACCTTGCTATCAGCCAACTAAAAGAGTGGAAAGGCCCAGGGCCCTGATAACATACCAGCAGAGTCCCTGATGCAATGCGGCCCCACGATTGTTAGATTGGCTCCTGGAGTTCTACACATGTTGCCTTACCCAACAGGATCAACACCTACCAAGAATCTGCGAGGAGAGCTACATCATCGCCACTCCCCAAACCAAACAGCCTGTCGACAAACCCTAAGAACTACCGCCCAATTATCACTACTGGTGTCTCCTTCAAATTCTTGAGAGGCTGATCTGGCCCGGCTGGAGCCCGTAGTCTATCCCCGACTGCCTGACGAACAAGCAGGATGTCGCCGTAGCCGAAGCACTGTCCATCAGATTGTAAAAACCACAAATGATATTGAGGAAAGCTTTGAAAAAGCGCCGATAAGGCAGGCGTCATATTGGTGGACCTTACTGCAGCGGGCCTGACATCAAGCTTCTCAGGACCCATCCGGATCGTCACCCTGTACAATTCATATGTAAAAATGCTTGCAAAAACTAGCTTTATTCGCAAGACCAGGATGGGCCAGAGTGAGTAGTTGCGCCGTCTGAGGAACGGAGTTACCACAAGGATCTGTACTGGCTCCTATGATTTCAACTTGTATATCAGCGATCTACCTCACATCTAGACAATATGGCTACGCCGCCGATATGCCTATCCTCCACTCGGACAGCAGCTGAGACAGAAGTAGAAGCACACTTATACAGGACATGGCCCTACTTGAAGCATATCTCAAAGACTGGAGAATGGAAGCTGAGCGAAGCCACAGACCAACGCTACGGCACTTACATCAACACCAAGAGGCCATCGCCAGCGTAAAATCAACCTAAATGGAGTGCCTCTGCCAAACAATCCTACCACCAACCTCTTGGGAGTGAAGCTTGACCGTCAGCTTACCTACCGGCAGCACACTCGGTCCGTATGCGCCAAGGTATCTCGCGGGAAAAACCTCCTGTGCCGACTTCCTGGATCTTCACACTGCATTGGTCGTTACAGCCAATGTGATATGCCGCCCACAGTGGTGCACACAGCCTCACACAAAGAAAAAACTGAGACACGTATCAACGAGACCTTGAGCACCATCACTGGCTGCCTCGTCCTACTCCATCTGAATTCTACCAGTGCTTTCAGGCATTGCTCATGCAGTACTTCGGAGAGAACACCACACGCATAAACTAGTGAACAAGGCCCTGCTGGACAACAAGGCCCTGCTGGACAACAAGCACCTGCTGCATAACACTGTCAAAGAGTCACACCAACTCGGTAGACAGAGACTGCGCTCTCGCCGACCATTCTGCCGACATGTGCTAAACTCTCCAGTTCCCCTTTCAACATCTTACAGACATGGAATACTGCCTGGCTAGATACCCCAAGACCAGATCAACTCTCTATTACACCCAAGACAGAACTACCACCTGGCAGCAATCTCCCACGCAAGGAATGGGTCACCTTAAACCGGATTCGCACAGGAGTCGGTCGCTTCAATAGCAGTATGCACCGATGGGGGCTGCGGCCATCACCAGCCTGCCAATGTGGTTCTCCATCACAGACTGCGGATCACATTCTCAATGAGTGCCCTACCTTTCGTCCACCGGTGGACACGTACAGATTTCTCAAACCCCAACCAATCAACAGTGAGTTGGCTCCAACGCTTACAACATATCTAGCTGCTGCCTCATACCCAAGAAGAAGAAGAATTCCAAAATTCAATTTGAATCTGGCAAATCATTTCAATGTGAGCAGTAGTTGTGTGTATTACAATAGACCACATGGTACTCTGCTAACAATTTTCCTGTTACCATAAACAAACAATATTTTAGCTGATCATAATACAAGGTTTGTAATGGTACCAAAATCTCAGGTTTGATGGTATAAAAGGTGGGGTCGAGGCTGAGGATCGGCTGGTGCCCCTTTAACCCCCTCCAGGCACTACCACCTATGATGCAATCTGATTGGTTAATTACAGGACATAAAAATATGAGATAGCCCTATGAGTAACCAAACTATAATACTGCTTCTATAACTCTGTGTAAACCATGCCATGCATGCACCATTCGTACATTATCTGCTTCTTACATGATATTACTTGTCAATTAGTGCTTAGATGCACTGCTCTGAATGTTTTTATAGCCTGCTATATAAATGTAAGTCATACTCAACTTGTACTGGAGGTCACACATTGAATTGATATGAATGACGATTACTATATGGGAACAAGTACATTTGTTAGAGGACACACATGTATAAAAAGTGGATACCCTCTATGAATATATTCAGATATTTTCTGGACATTGTTAGTGATTTTGGACTTGAACAAATTGTCACCAAGCCAACTCGTATCAACAATATTCTGGACATTTTCCTTACTAACAATCAATCTCTGGTGGAGAGATGCTCTATGATCCCAGGATTGAGTGACCACGATGGAATTCTGGTAGTCTCTATCAATGTGAAACCATTATGGTCAAAACAAAAACCACGTAAAATTTTCATGTGGAATAAGGCTGATGTTAATGCTGTCAAAAGCGATCTCAAATCATACAGTGATTCCCTATCTACTAGAGACACTTCACAGTGTCATGCCGACCTTCTTTACGATGAATTTGTTAACCAGGTTAATGATGTTATGAACAAACATGTTCCATCTAAGTTTGTCAGTAAGAAAAACATGTTTCCCTGGATTGATGGAAATGTCAAACGTATGCACAAAAAGAAGCAAAGGGCATACAATGCTTACCGCAAGTCTCCTAGCAAAGACTCAAACAAATTCACTAACCTCCGTAAAGATACACAGAAGGTTACCAGACAGTCTTACAGAAAATATATCAACTCCATTTGCGCTGATTCATCAAAAAAATTTTGGTCATATATAAAGTGTCTAAAACAAGATACGATTGGCATCCCAAGTCTAAAGAAGCACGGTAAAATGGAATCTGACAACATCACTAAGGCAAACATACTCAATGATCAGTTCACCTCAGTATTCACACAGGAGAAAGAGCAGCTCCCTCATTTACCACCTGGCTCCTTCCCGTCTATTCCTGAATTAAACATTTCCATCGACGGTGTCGCTAAATTACTTTCAGATTTAAATCCTAACAAAGCTTCCGGTCCCGATGGGATCTCTGCCAAAATACTCAAGGTTGCAGCCGAGGAGATAGCCCCTGCACTGGCCATTATATTTCAAAAATCCTTAGAGTCTGGCGTGATCCCCTCATCCTGGTTACGTGCTAACGTCTCACCAATGTTCAAAAAAGGCGATCGCAGCGACGCCTTAAATTACCGTCCTGTCTCCCTCACATCAATTTGTAGTAAAGTTTTGGAACACATAATCCACTCACAAATCATGACCCATTTTGACAAATTTTCGATTTTATCCCCTAAACAACACGGCTTTAGAAATAAACACTCCTGCGAATCTCAACTTATCCTAACTGTTAACAATTTGGCTTTTCCCCTAAATAACAGAACTCAAACTGACATGATAATTATGGATTTTTCTAAAGCCTTCGACACCGTCCCCCACAACCGGCTTCTCCTTAAACTTGAAAGATACGGCATTCGCAATAACCTTCTTATTTGGATTTCAAATTTTCTCAAGCATCGTGAACAGCGGGTCGTTGTCGGTGGAGAACACTCGGCTTGGACAGAAGTAGGTTCTGGCGTTCCCCAGGGCACGGTGCTTGGGCCCCTTTTATTTTTGTCTTACATAAACGATCTTCCTCAAAGCCTCCATTCCGAAGTTAGACTTTTCGCTGACGATTGCGTTGTGTATCGCCAGGTGGTAAATGAGTTGGACCACAAATTACTTCAAGAGGACTTAGATACTCTTGAAAAGTGGCAAAACGATTGGTAAATGAAGTTCAATGCCAAGAAATGTTTTGTCATGAGGTTGACTCACAAACGTAATCCATTCATGTTTGAATACAAACTTGGTGATAGCATACTGGAAGAAACAACAAACCACCCATATCTAGGGGTTACAATCACAAGTAAATTATCTTGGTCTACTCATATTAATAACATCACTTCCCGTGCAAACAGATCACTTGGTTTCATAAGACGCAACCTTTATTCATGTAACAAATCAACAAAACAAACTGCCTATAACTCAATTGTCAGACCACTACTGGAATACTCAAACTCTGTATTGGACCCCCACCAAAAAGAACTCATAAACAAACTGGAAATGATCCAAAAAAGGGCTGCAAGATTCGTCACCAACACTTATGACAGGAAAACAAGCATTACCAAACTCATACAATCCGACTTAAACTGGGATACGTTAGAACACCGGAGAACTGCTAACCGACTCACCATACTCCAAAAAGCAAGACAGGGACTCCTGGCATTACCGATCGAAAGCTTACTGCAGCCAAACCCGCGTCAATCACAACATTCTCATTCCAACTCGTAAAATAATTGCCTGCAAAAAAGACTGCTACAAGTTTTCATATCTTCCAAGAACTGTGATTGACTGGAACAATTTACCATACTCAACTACTCAAATAAAGGACCCCACAATCTTCAAAGAAGCAGTAATAAGTCAACTCAAACAACAAGACTAAGTTATAGCATCACATGCGCACTGATTCCTGCACGGTTGGCCCCATCCGGAGCGTTGTGCAATATTCCTACAGATACAGATGTGCTCTTTTTGGGCCTCATATTAATACCCAAATTATTTCACTACACTTTCTCTGTAACATGAAATGGACTTCCATTTTTTACTCACTCTGATTAGGCCAAAAAAAAAAACAAGTTTGTTTCAAAGGAAATGTGAAAAATGCAAACGCGATTTTTTTTAAAGAAAAATGCTAATGTGAGATGCAGGATTTAAATAAAAAATTATTGCATTTTTGACCCACTTTTTTCATTTTGTTTCTGAAAATTTTTCAATAAAAAAATTCAAATGAGCAAAAACCTAAAAAAAAAGAGAAAATAATGCCCTAAAATACCAATTTTAAACAAAATGCATGCAGTCCTCTGAGACAAACTTGTTTTTTTTCCTTTATATTAAAGTGACAGGAGGAGATTTACTTAGGATACGAATTTCTCTCAAATTTCACTGGATCGGTTGTAGACCACCTACCGAGAACGTTTCGAAGGTTTATTGGACAAACAGGTGCAAAAGAAAACCGCAAACCTTGTTTTGAACTTGCCTGCTATCGTTATCGTTCTCCATAAAAAAACTATGCTTTGACTTTCTGTCGTGCACGACAAAAACTACTAAATCGTCATCTTATTACATAAAGACGACGTATTCGGCTTCTTCACTTCAAGTGTGATCTAATACATTGGTAAGCATTCCAAATATGTAAAAAGCCGGGGTTCGAGAAAAATTGGGGGCGCTTCTTTCTGGAAATCTCCTCATGTCTCTTTAAAGGATGAGTGCAACAAACTTTGAACTCTATAATCCATACACTGCCCTGTCCCGAAAATTGACCTAATTGCAAGACAATGGATATCATGCTGATGTACAAAATTCCATTAGAGTCATTTTTCCAAACCAGGCAATGTATGTTTATGTATGTTTAGGGTATCAAAATCACAGAAAAAGTGAATATGTTTTTCACTTTGTAAATTATGTGTTTAGGGTGTGATATTTTGATTTGGGAATCACACCTTTCTCTAATTGCCTTCACCACTTCTTCCCGACTGACCCTTCCACCACATCAGCCTCAAAAAAAAAAAATAAAATAAAAAAAAAAAAAAATACTAGATTTTCTCCTGATTTCCCCTAGTTTCCCAAGGTGATTTTAATCCTTTTCTAAATTTGAGGAATCCCTAGCATTGTTTTGGGGATTCATCATTCTTCTTATCTCCTACACGAGGGCTTTATAAAAATATACTTCTTTAGGGTAGCAAAATCAAATCAAAATAATGTTCAGAGCTCATTTTAAAAAGTCTCAACAATTACTCATTAACCCTAGCACGGCTTTCTCCCCCAAAACAGCCGAGAGTCAATGAGAATCAATCCATTCGTGTCTCTTGACTTACGAGAGTCAATCAGAGTCATTTTTTTACTTTCAGTGACTCTCGGACATTTTCTCCACAGAGGAATAACTTGCGGAAAATTTTAATGGCCGAAAGTCAATCTGCTGGCAAGGTGTCCGAAAGTCAACCAGAATCATTGGGTGTTCTGCTGGTAAACGGCTGAAAGTCAATGAGAATCAATTGATTTTCAACATCTTCTGCCAGGAAAGCGTCCGAGAGTTAATGAGAATGAATTGGTTTCTCAACTTCTCCTGCGGGGAAGATGGCTGAGAGTCAACCAGAATCAATGAGGTGTTTTACGGGAAGACATCTGAGAGTCAATCAGAATCATTTCAGGTAAAATAAATAGTTGTTAAAGTCCGAGAGTCAATTGGCAACCCTTGATTGATTCTCATTGACTCTCAGATGGGTTAGGGTTAAAGAAACTATCAGTGATCCAACCGGAATATTGGAAAATATTTGCAATTTGCAGCTTGATTAAAACTGAAGGATAAGGAATCTATAGGTATATTTTCCAACAGAGAAATTGACAGGAAAGGAAAAAAAAACCCTGCACTTTCAAAGATATGAACCCCCATTCAATTATGTGTTGCAGTAAATGTTTGTGTGTCCATGCAGTAATGACTGTGACTGAGATATCTGATTTTGTTATAAGTTGTTTTTGGTCTTATGGCACCTGCAGGGTATACCTATACTTGTTAAAAATATGCAAAAATCTGATTTTGACACTTTTTAATTAGCAAATCACCGATAGTGCCTTTAAGGGTAGCAAAATCAAACTACTTGTTTAGAGTGAGCTTTTAACTAACTACTTGCTTACATTTTTAGGTACATGAGCATGATCTCCACTTTGAAATACAAGTGCCCCCAGGAAACTGTTTTCTGCTACATCTATGTCATATTCCATGAAATTAGTGCCTAAATGAAAATGCCTTATGGTGGCGCTATGTATCAAAATCATCTACAGGCATTTGTAAACAGTTTCGCAAACCGCATGAACAATTTACTTACCTACATACATCACTGTTCCTCTTTTAATTGGAGGCACTTTAGGGTTGTTAACCTGACATCTCTCTCCAACTTTGATGCTCTGTGCTTTCTTTTCCTCCTCCTCCTCCATTTGTTTCTTTTCTGCTTCCATCTTTGCCTTTTCTTCAGGTGTAATCTCTCTAAATTGTCCCATTTTGTGTTTTTTCTTGAATTCTGTAACAGTATCTGTGAAATTCAATTAATCAGTAATTATGTTCATAACATGACTGGTATTTAAAATATGCATAACAATAGATCCCAGGGGTGTATGGTAAAAAAGGTAGGTGTGTCACCAATATGGATCCCATTTTCACCCTCTTAATATGACAATGGGTCATTTTCACCTAACTACACTATTAATACATGGGACATGTCCTTCTATGCTGTTGTTTTGTTGTCTCCATCGGGGGGCTAGGGGAAAACCAAGTGTAAATTCATAATAAATTATTAAAATCATATAACCCTCTGTTCCCACAAATAAAACTGGCACATTTTCTTGAAAAAGAATAAAATGTCACTTCAATTTCATTTCCCCAATATCAGTGACTAATGGATACACATAGGTCGTGTTCCCACTATAAACATGTGTGCTCGGACCTAGGTCTGAGTCCACATAGAAGTGGGCTCGGCCCACATTGATTTCGCGTTCTCACTGCCGCGATATAGTACTCCATCCGTGCCAAACGCCGATGTAGTATCGGGCCCACTTACCCGGATGTTTTTCCTTACATTCTGTCCATGATAGTTTATTTTGCAAAAAAAAATTGATCTGCTCTGTTCCTCCTGTTGATATTTGAATGGAAACAAATAGGATTCTCTGATGAAAATGTTGATTGTCGATCAAGAACATCGTCCTACTAGGCTATCATTTTCTGATCATTTTAATAAATCGGCGTGATGCGCGTGACCGTATCCATTTTCAGATTCATCGTAAACCCGGAAGTCTATGACTAGTATTGAAGTCTCAGTGTTACGTGTTATGGATGTCCGTCAGCCTGCTGTTTTCACCGCTGCTCGTATCACTAACAAATCTCCTCAAGTATCATGTTTTATACTATGAAATATATGATACAAATAGAGAAACTAATCAGGAAGAAATGTGTAGATGTTTCATGGTATATTTGTGAATTCAATGTAGAAAAATACGGATTTTGTTTGCGATAATTTTGTCCTTGCTCCCTGGGCCTTGCTCACAGCCAAGGCAGTGGTTTCCGCGGTGATATGCGAGCCGGGCCCACTTACGATGTACAAACGCGTTCCCACTGTGCATTTGGTACCACGTCCTAGTACCGAGACTACCTACCTGAGGTGGTCTCGGACCCGATCTCGGATGTAGGTCCGAGTCCACTTAAAACGCGTTCCCACTAGGCAAGGAAGTGGGCTCGATGTAGCATCGAGTACCACGTCCTGGTACC
>JAMKCH010023964.1:0-19600 GCA_023653785.1 Ophioderma brevispina
AAAGAAAGTTCATATTTTATGAAAATGTGCAAGTGCCGCTTTAACTACATCATATGCGTAACGCGTAATTTAGATACAGCGAAATATTAACTATTAAAAACGAGGTTCAAGAGTTATGTGTGGCAGTGTAACATTTCCTTGGACATGCCGATTTCATGCAAGAAATGCGAAATAACCAGGCTAGTACATCTCTATTCTTGGTGTGCTTCCAAAAGTTGGTGAATTAATTACAAAGTGATAAAAGTAATATATATCATACTATTTATTTTTTGTTTTTGTTTTTGTTTTTATTTTTTTTTGTTTTTTTTTTTTTTTGTTTTTTTTTTTTTTTTTTGTTTTTTTTTTTTCTAAGACCATTCCAGTTCCCGGGACCATTGCACTCATAAAAACATTCAATATTTGTAAAATAAAACTTTTATTTTTTTCTTTTTTCAAGTGTTTTTGCTTTGTTTTTCCGTGATTGTATTCGCGAATGCACGATTACCTCAAATTTGAATTGCATGCGAGCATTATGAGCCTTTGGAATATGCACCGCGCGAATTATCGGGGTTGCTTATCAGCGGTATTATTAAACAAAATTTAATTTAAAGCAAACCAGCTTTGACTTCCCATCAAGTAAAAGCGCGTAGAACAGTTCACTTGCAATGGGAAGCAATAATACCACAACCTACCAGGGATGGGCCCTTTACGAACGGGGAAAGAGGAAAGAATTCAGATCAGAGTCTACATCTTAAAATAGAAATCTTATTGATGTGGGTGGTGTTAAAACACGCAACTATATCGCCAGTAGGTCCCTGCATTTGTGTATTTTAAAATGTGCAGTGTTAATAACCCCATTTTACCTATCACAAATAGGATCTTAATGAATAATTTTCAGCATGTAAATCTATTGCGCTTATTAATCTAAATCGATTGGTGAAGTAGGTATTGACTAATGCGTAATGTACGCTCCATTGTAATCATGGCAATTATGCCAAAATATAACCTATTATTGAGCAGGTTGGTTATACTCATCGAAATTTCAATCAATTATGCATTGTATACTTTTTTTTCCCCACCTCTTCTCCCATGCTTTCTGCGTTGGGTAGTCAAACCCAGTGTGTGGAAAGTCGTAGAAGCAGGGCGGCGCAAGGGGGTGGCATGGCGTCCCCCCCCCCCCAGGATGAGATTTGCAAAATTAGGAAAAACGGGGTTTTGCTCAAAAATTAGGGTTTTTAACCAAAATGAGTTCATTTTGTCTGTTTTCGCCCCCCCCCCCATATGATGTTTCGCCCTCCAATGATTTTACCATGGCGCCGCCCCTGCGTAGAAGTAGAAGTACATAATTTCTAGTTTTAAATTTTTAAAAGTTATCCCAAAATATTCATCAAAAGAGTTATTAATTATTGTATTTGTGTTTTGATGGCATAAAATAATGCTCATGTGGTTATGACAGATAGGCCACAAGTCGAGTGCATTCGGGGATCTAATTGCAAGCTTGGACGCATTAATAAAGAATATCTGCATAAGCGGGGCGCGGTGAGACTCGCGCTTACAGCATTTGTGCTCACCGTGGCCCCACTAATGCATATGTTAATTTATTAATCCACCAAGCATGCATTTAATCCCCGAATGCACTCCAATCATGCCTTATCTTACATATATCATTGTGCTCACACACAAGCACCGAGGTGTGCTAGCACCGCGCTTTCGCGCCACCCACACAACGACGCAAAGTGCCACACCCATAACACACACAACTCACACACATACACAAACAACACAAACTCTATTTTGTGGGACAAGTCAGGTTGTATTTTATACTGAGTGTATTTTTCTTAATGTATTTTGTCTATTTTTTTTTTCATATTCATTCTTGTTCTCCAACGTAATCAAAGCCCCGATTGACAAAACATCAATCAATAACCCTGTAGCAGCTATTACATTAAACTAGGGGTAAGTTCAAATTTAACCATGTTCATAAAATGTCAAAGGTTGTCTTCGCAGTCATGTTATCGGAGCCGTTTTGAATGAATATTCCCATCACTTTTAAGGGAAAAAGAGGGAAACGACATAAAATAATCTAAGTAGGGCAGAGCTGAAAGTTTTCCTTTAGCGGGGGAGGAATCAATCAATTGATTTTGAATTCACTCATTTTTTTCTCTTTATAATCTTTAATTGCAAGATGGTCTACGGATGGCTTTTCTTATGGAACCAGCAAATGACTCTCCGTGACCGGCTCATGCGATCAATTGACGAGTTTGCTGTTCTTATGCAAGTGATAGACGTAAGTAGATCAGTAAAATGTATAGTCGCTAACCCTAGTCTAACCAGGCATTTTGTAAACACGTCTCACCAGTTGGGGGTTGTTCATCCCAATAGATTTTCCATGCTTACCTCGTTTTTTAACTGGACAGGCGTGTTTTTCAAGTGTCCCAGATAATTGACCATAAATTCTTGAAGCAGACCCCCTAATTACACCAACTAACCATTCATGACAGCTGGGAACGATTCCTTAAAAAAGAATAAGTTACTCCAGTTTAGATGAACTTAAGATTTTTTGCAAAAAAAAATCAATCTTGACTTGTTAGTTTTTAGCAGTAATCGTTAGACGAGGAGGAAGTTTTTACTTAAGATATCCTCTTATACACTTAAAAAAAATAAATAATGGTTTCCTCTTTATATAAACCAATACATAAAACGGATGTTTCTGTTTTTTAATTCATTAAAGGGGATCATCACGCTACGTTGGTTTTTTAAAATTTTCACCAAGTCGATGGGATCGGCCATGTTGCTGCCAAAAATTAACGTGGTGTGCTGTGGAATGTCAGAATTTTAGAGATTATATAGTGTGTCTAACAAAAGTTTTAAAATGTGGGGACGAAATGCCACCGAAATGCTAGTCAGACATGTATGCTCGAGTAGAGGCATTCATATTAAAGTTCTCCATGCAACAGCCTTACACAGACAATAAATTCCCCGAGTAAAATCAATTGAGGACCTTCAATGCGTACCTTAGAATTACATTTTGCCATCTGGCCAGTTAAATAAGGATTTAAAATGTGATGTGGGTAAGGTGGGGCTTCACGGGTCTGCATTCATTGGGATATAGTAAAGTAGTCTGTAGATCCGAAGTAAGTATTCGTTATTGGTAATGCTCTCTGAATCAGGTTATTCTTTTTCAATTTAATCAGTGAAGATGTCTATCGATCCAACAATCCAACTATGTAGTAGTTCACTCAATCTAAGATATGACCTGGACAAAATTGCTACGGAAGGTTTTCTTGATGTAACTTGATGTGACAAATCCTCCCAGCCAAACCTTTCAAAAAGGTAGAAAAAAGGGAAGTTTGAAAGACATGCTAATTTGCATAAAACCTAGGTGCCATTTTTGCCGATATTTTTGTATTATACAAAATATTAAAAATGGACGAACACGATTTAAAGCGGGGGCCATTGGCACATTTTCACAAAATATGATATTTCTTCAATTACTCTTAAATGATGAGTCTAGGCCATGGAAGAACAGAGTATCTTTTACACATAAAAAATAACATACCCCATAACAGATTTGATATGGGATAAAGACATCCGGTAATTGTAGGCCAACTTTAAGTTGCCATAACTTTAATCAACAAATGTGTATATTACATGAATATTTTTGACCGTACTCATGATAGTCAAACCAAAAAGGTTATAGACCGATCAAACCGTGTTGGCATTAGCTGGGGAGGAAACATGCTATGACGTGAGTTGTTCTTGGTGAAACGCATTTTCGTCGTCTGATGAATTTAACGTCGCCAGCGAACGCTAAATTATAAAATCTTCTGTTTACCCATCAGGAAGCTGATTTGGTCTTAATCATTTCGGTGTGAGGGCTTTTGTATATAAACCTTTACAACCAGGCCAAATGTCGATTTTGAAAAATCTTGAGGGCGCACTCTATTTTTCAAATGTACCAGTGTCGCTTTAAGTATTATTAATTTTCATTTTGATAGATGGCCTTCGCCCCAAACCCCACCTGTAACAAATTTTGCGCCCATTTCAACCGTTTTCACGTGAGAGCTAAAAAATGATTGGCTTCTTAGCCCTATAGACATATCGCTCGACCAAAATGGGGTACATTTTCGATTCATAACTCATAAGATTTCACACTGTGAAAAATTCACAGGAGTACATGAGAAAAAAATAGAAGGCTTCCGGTAAAAGCTTGGAGAATGGGGACGATGTTATTAGCGATCGGGCCACGGCCCTTTAATTTATTTTAAGTATAGACGTATTCATAGACGTCAGCCACCAGACATATTGGTGGACAAGATGCATACATTGATTCCAGGACTACAATACATTAAGCTGTCAATCGATCCATGTTTAGCGATTGCACCAAGGGGGTGAAGCCATTCAAAACCAGTGTCCGTGCTGGGCGCTGACATTTTGATAATTGCACGGTAATTATTAGTGTGGGTGCTTGTATATACACATAAGGCAATTCGATACAAAACAATCGGACAAAAATCCAGTTGTTGGATGTTGGGTGCTATTGGGTGGTTAAATTTTGTCCTACCCATGGCCCACACAACGAAATGAAATGACACTTCATCGTCTTGATTTAAATAAACCCGCCTCAATGATACATCTTTTCACCTAAGCTTGCATTGCTTATGGGAAAAAGAGTATCTGAGCACATTGATCCAGGGCACTATTATTATACCTGGCCACCTCTAACACATACATCATTTGTATCACACCGATTAGTGTATATGCACACTGCACCCATAGTATGTGGCAAAGAATTCGGAGGCATCCATTGCTTTCTATTGTTGGCACTCTATGTTTTTCTTGTGGTCGGCAAAATGCGAACGATGAATTTCTAACGATGACGTAACGTTTTGCATCTCTAGCTATATAGAACCTCTTTGGATTGCACAGGATCATTGACAGGTGAATGTATTGTATTACTGGAATGCGTCATCTTGGCACCACATGGCTGGCTATTGGAGACGTATTATACTGTCGTCAGGGACCGTAGGCCAGGGTCGAGTGGGGGGCACACATAAAAATCCTGGCTACGGCCTGACTGTATATGAGCCCCAGGTTACGTGAAAGTCTCATATCTTTGAATACGCGGATTTTGGGGTCCTACCGGATAATCATTGTGGTCCGAATTCTTTATGTATTGGGGGATAGGAAATGCACCAACGATGTAGGAATAGATAATAAATAGCGCATAGATATTCTATGGTGTTTTGTGTCTTACGGTCATCACTCCAATGCCACGCTCGCGTTTTCGTGCGCCTTCTTTAAATTACGCGCACCCTTTTGTGGCGCAAAAAATACAAGGCAAGCAAAGATTACTAGTTACTGGTAAAAATTTGATGTACAAGCAAGCGTTTTTTGCACAGTTATGACAGAAAAATTACCGTATGACACACAAAACACCATATAAAAAAAAATAACAAATTATTTTTAAAGAATTGAACACCCAAATTCTAAATTTCGCAGCCTAGTGCATATTTGTAACAAGTTTTAATTTCATTGCAGGCAATGTTATAATTCATCGCAATTGATATCCGGAAAAGAGGCACTCCTATTGTACTTCAGCTTGTAATCTCAGTGACCCACCTTTTAAAGGAAATATGTCAAGATTTTTGTCAAGCTCAGTTTGACTTCCATTCCTAAAAGTATATGCATACATCACGAATTCCTGAAAAAAATAATACATTTCATGTAAACCCTCTCACCCCAAAAAATGAGCATTTTAATGTTTTGTTGCTTTTTTGACATACGAGGAAAACGGGCGGATTTTTCGCCCCCATGTCTCATGATAAAACCCGAGCCCAATTTGCTATCCTCGTGACGTTCAAAGTGAGGACCAAAACATCGTGTTGACTCGAATTGTATTGCTTCTGAACACTGTACACACTGTAAATATTGCTGGATTAATGAAAGTAATAATAAAATTTGAAAATAAGTTAACAGAAGGACATATTTGTTATTCCTTGTTTGTTTTAATATTTGGAGAGAGAAAAATAAAAAGACGAGAGAAGGAATTTGGTTGGGAAACAGCGGGGTAGGTTTTTGTTTGTTACTCGTAGTTGCCCTCCAAAATCATGTGTGAGGATCCCCTGCTGATTGGCTTTGGGGATTCCAAACGGTAATTTGTGGAAACTGCTACGTGCTTTACCTACGGTAGTGTTAGGTGGCAGTCCTACCCCCCACCGGGATCATCGCATAGGAAAGTCAAGGCACTGCGATATGCTGGTATCATTTGAACGTCACCATTTGCCTGAGATGTGGATTTCTCGGCAATCGTCTTCGAGATAAGTTTGGGTGGAAATTAAAAGGGCCAACATATCAAAAAAATGTGGACCTTTTTCTATTCATTTGATTCTACTAGTAAATCTACTGTACTTAGCTTTTACCATCCATACAAAATTTTCAACAAAATTTAAGAATAGGACATACTTTCCTTAAAGTTTCAGAATAGTCGATCCACCCCTCCACCCTAAACCGTCCCTCTATAGTTTTGGGCTCCCTGTGACAATTGTATAGATAGAGGTAACATAATTAGGTGTAATGGTAGTATAATGATAAGCCGATCACATTAGGATTTGACTCCGCGTACAAGTAAAACATTAGGACCTGAGAACATTAAAGTATGTTTGTCGTATCATTTGCAAACTTGTGCCATGAAATGAAATAAACCCAATGATGCACTGAAGGCCTTATGTATAGCGTATATATGACGTTACAAATTCACTTCAATTAGTCATCATCGTCTATTCCGTTCACTTCCTGTCCTCATCAGCTTGATTAGGATTGGATTCTATGTCAATACATCAACAATCTTATCCGTGCTCAGTAGGAGTCTTCTATCAAAGAACATGTTTCTTCCATTCCCATTTCGGTGACCTTTTTGTAGACGCTTCCTCGAACAGTTTTTAAACAGAGTTGTTTTAAAGTCCTTGTTATGTTGGCACATATTAAGCTTTTATTTGTGACAAATGGTTCTATTGGTTTAGAAGATCCGGGTGATAAGGGAGGAAGTGGAGTGTGATGGGCATTTATCCACGTTTCGTCTATATAAATAATTTTGGATTGCACTTTATTTCTCCGAATTTTTCTAATTTTCACTGAGAGATATGGTGTGTGAGAAAACAAGATTTGGGGCTTTTCAATCAGAATTACTTCAACTTTGGCTTATTAAACTTAAAAACCAATAGTCTGCGAATCTTCCACAATGTTTCCGGCCACCAGTGAAATTGCAGGTCTTACGCACCAATGCTATAATTTATCCAGGGTGGGAAATCACCCCGTTGATAAAAATGGTGAATTTTTCCAATGATCGCATTGTCGTAGATCAAAGTCGTCGAGTTAGACTTTATTGGCGGCACATTTTGGTTCACTGCTTCTCGGCTTCACCAGCTGGGTTATGGTTTGCGACATATTCCCAGTAGCCAGGTCCAATCTTCCATTTTCGTTTGCAAGCATGATGGCTGACCCTCAAGATTTTTCTTTTTAAAGAAATGTTCAGTTTGAACGACGAACATCACGGACATCATCGCTAGTTTTGGGTGCCATGGGCTAACTTGTGAAGTGAAACTGGTGTCACAGGGCTTTAAACTTTACTATGCATTGCAATAAATTAACTTCTTTGCGGTCTTCATGCTTTCTTTCAAATGATATTCAATAGGATTCTTGTGGCAAATGTCAAGTAACTTTTATTGTACGTATACTTTGTGTAAATTAATTAAATCGCTTACAGATTCTTGTACACACTCTGTACATGTCTAACTAAAATTATTTGCTGTACATTTGGACATCACAATGCCCTGCATAACAGCAAATGAAAGATATTGATGGCATGACCTCTTTAAATCCCACCACTGGCAGGCAGTGATCATTATGCTACTCTCATTTAATCCTCTAGGACGATTTTTCAAATCAAGGATGGTTGTGAAGCTTATTTATTGCCCCTATACATCGGAGCTCATACCTCCAAGCAAAGGTTTGGGGGGGGGGACAATGAGGGGGGGGGGACTATGAGTTTGGAATACGGACTATAGTTGACCCAATGTGTTTGAATATCTTGATCATGATTTCTAATAAAGATCTCCCCTATCCCGATTATAGTCTGACGAATATCTAGAATACAAAATTGAATTTTGGCGGGAAAACTGCGGCCTTCTTGAATATGGACCATCATATATTTTTCCCCCCCCCCAAACATATCAATTGTACGTGCTACACATATTGCAGCAATCCAGGTAAACAACATGTTCAAATACTAACTGAAATCGAAAATCTCCCAAAAACCTACATTTATGAGCTATATACCGTATGTCGAAATATGAGAGTACATACGTCCGCGTGGATAAAATGCAATTAGCATGTCTTGCTAGGCTCCCTTTTTTACCCTTTTTGATAATTGAGATCTTTTACTGATAGTTTACAGCAAAAAAAAAACTTCTGTCGCATTTTGTCCAGGGTTTGTACCTGGTATTTTCATAGATTGGGTGGACTCTAGACAGGTTATGTTAGAACCCAAACGTAAACTTTCCTTTTTAATGACAATATCATGGGAAAATTTTGAAATGACGTTAGCGTTAGGCCCGAAAAACGTCATATGGCCGCGGTTATTGGTAACAGGTATGCGCACCATCAATTCCCGTTTTCATTTTTTGCCTTCTAATTAGCGTATTAATTTATTGCAGTATCACCACTGTTTGAGACTCGTTTTCAACATACTTATCCATCTGGAAACTAAAATTATTCTCTTTAAATCACTTCATGACAAAATGGTGTTTTAAAACGGACCATGTTTATAAAAAAGTAAGTAAAGGGACGGACATGTATACAGGAACGAGTGCCCATCTCTCTTCGAAGCGATTGGGCCAGACTCCAACTATAATGTTGCTGAGGGGGCTCGCTACACCTCCTCTACAGCGAGTCTGTTACCTCCCCGAATTTGAATAATGCCCGGTACCCATTTATACACCTGGTGGAGAGGAGTACAAGGTAAAGTGCCTTTACTCAAGGGGCACAACACGTTGGCCGCAGTGTGGCTCGAACCCAACGACAGTTGGCTTATGGGACGATCGCTCAATCCAGGGACCACACGTGCTCCTAGTAGTTACATTTCATTTATTGAAGGCTCATCATGACAGCTTCACTCTTAAGGGTTATCAGTTGAATGTTAAAACTCTCGCGTTATTGCCTTAAATTGCTTTCAAGTTCTTAATAATAATCCTATCAATGTATTCAACAGATTGAAATACCGCAGCGACATCAAAATGTCCTGCATTACCTAACTATCATCTGCATTGCCATATCGACATTTTGCCTTCTACTAACCGTGTTAGCTTACGGATGTTTCAGGTAGGTAAAATCGGAGTGGCTTCAAAACCTAAATGAATTTTATCGCCTAAACCAACATTTACATGCATTAAAATACACACCTCATCCTATAGGAAGTGTTGGCTTGTACAAATCCTAGGCAAAATCTGGGAAAGTGTACTTACGGGGCGCACCTATAGGTTACACACCACTAACTCATTTATACACAGTAGTCTATGGGGAAAATGACTACTTTGAGCATGTTTCTTTCACATTTAAAACTCTCACAGAAGAAATACAACAATATCACACCAAAGTACAAGCTAAAACCACCAAAGTTTTGAACATATGTTGACCAGAAAAGATAGTAGTCCACCCAAGATTTTTTTATCCTTACAGCAGCCAGGTTAGTGGTGTATAACCTTTACATCTCCTTGGGAATGGAAATTGGGGTCTGGCTCAGACTTTTTTTACCGCCAAATTTGGCGAAATGCGAAGTTAATAGAGGATTGTTTTTTCGCTCACCATTGAGGCACTTTTTTCGTACTTCGACACAATTACATCACAGTCTTTTGGCACATATTTTGAAAGCACACTGAGTGTGTGTTGACCATTGCAATTGGTTGGAAATCATTCATCTTAGCCAGATAAAGGTGAATTAAGACTGTATTGTGATTGTGCAGAACACAAGTAGATTATGCCCTGATTTTAACTAAAACTTGTACAAACCCTACACCAGAACTGTTCTTAAATATTATAAAATTACTAGATGAAATTTGTGTTATTTTGTATAAATCCTACTTCAAATTACACAATTCCTTTTGACACTGCCCAACGGTGGTACTAAGTCGTTTTCCATTGTTATGAACAAATCTAAACCGGTGTGTATGTGTACTGTTCGGAGGACAGCTGCTACTGTTGTAGCATCATATTTATATTTTTACACAGTCTTTCTTAGTGGCAGTGGACACCGCACCCCGCCCGGCAAAAATCGTAAGAAAAAAAGGAAGAGGAGAACGAAAGAAGAAATCAAAATAAGCAAAAAAATAACTAAATAGCTAATAAAAAAACATTTTCGTACACTGTTTTTATGTATCATGATGTACTATACCTGTATTTTTTCGGCCATCCTAACAATGGGAATGAATTCGCCATACATGTCTTTATATGACTAATTTCTATAGTAAAAGTGACTTTTGAGGATAGGGTAACAATTTCCAAGGGGCAAAGTTGGAAAGTCGCCCTGCCGCTTCGTAAAGTGTTTATCCGGATCCCCAGAGTAAACAGAATACAAAACCAGAACACACACCACATCCCATAATGAGGGAAAGGATATGTATGCGTTTTCTGCGAATATGGATGTCTATCGCGAGGGTAAATTCAATTTTTCCCCTTAAGAAATTGTACTCAAAATAATAATAATACGCGGGTCATTCTCGACGACAATTTTTAATCGAGGAAGAGCGAGACGTTTTCCTTGGTCTTTATATTTGGGGGAGAGCCGCTCCCCCCCCCCCCAAATCCTTACTCAAAAGGTTAATGTCTACACAGAGAGGCACAGAAGGTTTAAAAGTTTTCTTTAGACGGTGCCGATTTCAAATCTGCTATGTGTACTTCTCAAGTGAAAAGTACTAAAGCGGCCAAGAAAAGGGCCTTGTCAGCAGCTTAAGGTGGGGTCCTCGCGAAGCAATGTCGCGCTTATATGCGACTAGGGGTATCTGAGGGGGATGTACCCAAATGAAGAAATTTTGAAAATCTGGTCTTAACGTGCGATTTGATGCATATAGTTTTGATCCTGATGATCATGCTGCTATCGCTAATCGGAAATGCTCTATGGAACGTTGTTTTAATACCCGAGGAAACCAGTACAATCTGTTAATGGCAAGCGTTTACAAACACTTGTAAGAGAGGGGTGGTGAAGACAAATCAGACTTTTCAGCACGCCCCTTTTTGGATCTCAAAAAATGGGAGCTCCCTTTTATCCTTGAAAAATGTACGTCAAGCCCGTAGAAAATCATAGAGATCCATTTTCACGAGAAGAAAAAAAAAATCAATGCAGTGGTTCCACCTTGAAGGGGTAAAAATTGTCAAGTACCCCCGTTTATAAGTGTTTGTAAACGGTTACTAATTGATAACAAAGTGGGCCCTTTAGAATTGGGAAGCGACGCAATGTCGCACTTTAGTGCAACTAGAGGGTCTGAAGTGAAGAAATTTTGAAAATTTGGGCTTAGGGTTATGGTTAGGGCAAATCTGGTCTTTGTATAGTGTCGATCCTGACGGTCATGTATCTATCGCCTATCGGAAATACTCTATGAAATGTGGTTGTGTTGTATAGCCTACCTTAATGGATCATTTCGTGATCCACAACCTCGTCCCCCCGACTTACCTAAAAAAGTTGACATTTTTATATCATCTGAACCATAGCCTTAGTAATCCATGTGTACCAAATCATACGTGCGAATTCGGTCATATCTGTAAGAAGTTCGCACGTTTGTATTTTCTGTCCGTAAGCGGGCAGAAAGTACAGCACAGTAGCCTAGACCTTGGGAAACAAGCGTTTGCTCATAACACAAAACCGCAAGATCGGGATCAATTCAAATGTTGTGAATAAGCTTTTCTCGAGGATATCTAGTGAACCATGAATAAAACAGAAGGTGTTATGCTGGAATCACGAAATGCACAAAACCAGTACAAATTGTTATGGGAGCGTTTGCAATTTAAACACATGTAGGGGGTGATGAAAAAATCGGAATTTTCAGGGCCCCCCTTTTTAGATCTAAAAAAAAATCAGAGCTCCCTTTTATCCGTAAAAAAAATATTAACGTCAACCCCACAAAAAATCATATAGAGCTCATGCGTAAGGTTTTGCTCTAAAGCATGGGGGCATCTTGGATTTCGGTGTGAAAATTGTTTAATAACGCCTAATGTCAGATTCAGAATTCTTGGGGTCGACTTACTCGAAAAAGTGTCTTTGTACACGACTTTAGGGGCTCCGGATCAATTTTTTTTCAAGATGGCGCCGATGGCAGCGATCTTGGATTTCGGAATGTAAGAATGATGTTGTAATGTCAAAGCAATGCCACATTCGAAATCGTTGTGGTCGACTTACCCGAAAAAGTGTCTTTGCAAACGATTTGAGATGATCTGGTCCAAAACTACATTTTTTAAAGATGGCGCCGGCGGTCATCTTGGATTTTTGACATGGTAATGTCATGGTAATCGGAATCCTAGCGCTCGACTAATTACCCGAAACAGTATCTGTATACATGATTATAAACTCTTTTGCGAGGGGCATGGGGCTATTTTTTTCTAATAGGTCCATAGAAGCCAAATCAATCATCAAACCTTACTAGCCAGAGAATGGTTACGGAATTGAGGTTTTGACCTAACTATCTGATTGGTGATTAAACGCAGTTCTTGAAGCTTGAAAAAATTCTTTAGGCCAATGTAAATAGATAGCATGACTAACTAGTCTACTACAAATTCAATGAAGCCAGGCTAGGCTATGGCCTGGCTTTATATTTGTTAAACCTTTGAAGTTTATTGCTGCTGCATGAAGATGTTTCTTTTAAGGCAAATATTTTCGGCTATTAAGTCTAAAGCTTACGTATTTCGGTCTCCGAGAATGCAGTGCTATCAATCGGTACATGACTGCGTCCCTAACAGGGAGTGTATTTTATAAAAACGCACGTACTGTATAGTCTTGTCTGCTGAATTGCGTCATTAAATACTAATGCTCCTTCCCAGTTCGAGGGCTTCTTATCACAAACGAAAGAGAATACTGTTGCATGAAAATATCAATAATATATATTATTTACTTCTATCTGTTTGACCCCATGCAAACTGTTTTTTATTTTAGAACAAATTTATAAAACAGTTGCGACACAATGTTGACAACTGAATAAGTAGGGGCATGCAAAAAGCTATATCTGTGCAAAAACCAGACACATCCATTGCGGGAATCTTGCCATATGAGCATACAAATGTTATAATTTATACGTTATAGCGCCCTCATAGATGCCCCATTCTCCATAGATAGGAAAGACATGTTTTAAACTCGATTTGAGAAAAAGAGAAAAAATATATTTGCCGCAATGGAATTTCATAAAATTTACACATCATGTAGTTTGTTGAATATATAATTCTAAATCCCGTTAATCCGTTTAAAATGTGTCGCCGTCGAAGTGTTATTTTATTCTGGTTTTAAATGAGACCTTCAACAGCTGTGATAATTTTTGGGGGAATGCATTAATATTTCTACTTTTGCCAGATTGGTCAATTTTAATTGTTTTCTGTTTTTGTTGTCAATATTTGCGTGTTTTTTCAGTCCATTTTGGACTAAATTACCTGATAAAAACGATTACTATACTTACCAAACTTAATATTCGCACCAAAGCTACTTTCAACAGTTCAGAAGATAAAAAAAAATCAGTCTCATCTACACCTTTAAACACTCCGATCGTTCTTCGTTTGTTATTTTTGACATTTATGAAACGTTTCATGAAACGTCATTTTGTGTTTGTTTACGCTAAAAAAATTCACGCCGGGTCGTGAAATGCCTGGTTCGCGCATGCGCTATGCGTTTGCTCTACCGTTTTATGTCACACCAAGGCATGTACGCTGCCGGGCCATACTGTATGCCTGGCGTCTCAAAGTCAAATTGGCATTATTTCCTCAGGATTGAGGGCAACGTTACGACCAAAAATTACACAGTTGTCGTCGATGTCGGCATGATCCTTCACTTATTTATTGAGATGTATCATTAATTTCATGTTGGTTTCGAAATTTCAGTCATTCGAACTACCTGAACCGCATAGTAGGGACCTACTTGCGTTGGTGTTATTGGGACATTTTGGTATGACTGATGAGGATTCGGTAAATCATTCAACATGTTGGCTTCCGCGCGAAGCGCGCTGGTATTAGGATACCTCCTCCCGAATCATTCTCCTGGATAATATGTTCAAATTCAATTCCCCCCCCCCCCCCCCTCTACCCCTTCCCCAAATTGTCCGGCCATTGGATAGTTTTATGGTAAGATACAAGTACATTTCAAGTACATACTTGATATTGCCCACCTTCCTACTTCCTAATATTCCTAACACGTGACCCCCTGAACAGTAGGCCCTACACTGTTCTTGTACCAAACACGACACAAACAATGGGTGACTGTACTTGGATTGCACTTTGTGTGATTATTATAATTATTCAAGTATACCCAAATATAATTATAAGTCCAAAAAGGTAAAATAAAACAATAATTGGATCTGTTGGTGTTTTGGTGTTTGTAGGCTCTACAAGAACGTCTCATTATCATTCATATGAAGCCTCGTCTTTGAGTTTGTCATTGGACAACTGATATTCGCGTTCGGTATTCAACAACGCGCAAGGTAAGAAAACCACATGATAATGGTTTCATAGAGCGTGTCATCTTCTAAAACTACCTTCTAAATCTTATTGAAAAATAATAAATACATAACTTAACATCTTTTCGTGTACTTGATTTTTTTTCTAAACTAAATAGTTTTCCGTTTGTTTAATTTAAACTCTTTGCATTATATTTCATCATCTGGTTAGTTATAATTCTCTTAGAAAATTGAATCTCGTGAAATAAATTTTCGTCTATAAACAGGGTATTTCAGAGTATGATACTGCATTTCATAATTGGTCATTATTTTTCGTCCTTGGAATATTGAATTCGTTAGTCTACCGCACTGCACAACATAATACATCTTTGTTCATTATTGTTCATACTCTTATCCACTGCAATTCGTCCCACAGTATTACACAAATTATACCTGTTGGGTTGGGGGTGGGTGTAGACCTAACGTCCGTTTTGCATAGCGCCAGACAACAACTTGATGGATAGGTAATTGGATGAAAGTCTAACACATTTTGACACATGCCCATAAAATACAATATTTAAACGAGTAGTTTGAAAAACCAGTTGCTCTCAAGTTTCTAGATTTTGTGCATGATTTAACATTCGGGACAAGCCTACAAATAAGTGAAAACTTTGGTCACGAAAGTCACTTCAACTACAATTATTTAATGTCAATTTCATGTTCCAGCAATGTTAAAAGAAAACGTTAAGTAAGAAAGTCATAACAAAGAGAAACAATAAAGATGTAAAATGATGAAAAATGAAAGAAAGGGCGAGGAAGAGAGAAATGAACATTATAAAGTATAGTCCTTTACTTCTATACACATGCATGCATGATTCGATATGAAAACAAAACAATATGTACATCGTTTTGTAAAATAGCCGAAATGATTTAGACATATGTTCCTAACCACATGAAGTAGGCGAAATTTAGTGATATTGGACGAAATAAAATCAGCGATGGTATGAATAGCTTTGATCCAAATATGAATATAATTTTTTTTTTTTTTAAATTAAGTTTACAAACAACATTTTACCAATTTTATAGACGAAATCTAACTTAACCACGTATAAATATACAAAATAGTTTTTTAAAACTCAAACGGGAAAACCTATAGTTGAATTTTGATTTTTTTATTCGAATTCAACCTGATTGCTCATTAGTGCTGTGGTTGGCCGCGACGGTGTTCCTCACTACGTTTACTTGACTGTGTTCATGTGGATGTTTTTGAGGCGTGTATGTGTTCAAAAACAAACCGATAAAATGGACCATAAAGCCCAGTGTGTGTGTTGCACTTGCATGGGGTAAGGATTCTTCTCCCTGTGATATGCTAGACCACTGACCTCTACACATGAAAGCGGGCTGCCGCACAGTTGAATGGTCGCCGAGTGAAGCATCAGGAAGTTGTTTTTTGACCTATACAATATGGCGAAAACAATGCATACACCTGCTGGTGCACATATTCCACACAGATGTTCTATTATTTGACAAAGTGCATGCATTGTTTCCCGCCATAGGTCAAAAAGTTACTTCCTGATGTTTCAATCGGCGACGCAGACCAGCTATCCACGTGTAGAGGTCAGTGTGCTAGACTTTGTAAATAAAATCGAATTGGTTTGAGAGGCATGGATGTCCATTGTGCGAAGTAAGCAAGCATAGATTTAAAAAAAATCAATATAATTATATCGATTTTAGTGGCATTATAGCCATCATCAAGTTGTTGGGTTTACAAATTAAAGAGATTCATATTTTTATATTTTTTGTTACTGCCATGGATATGCGAACATAACCTGCAAGTGATTGGCTTGAAATCCGTGTATTAAAGACAAGACAGTGCTTTTTATCCGATACATGCGTATCTAAATACCAACTTGAGATCGAAAAAGCCTTTCCCGGTGAATATCACAGATTTTCAGCGTGATATTGTGCATCGTTATCAATACACAAACATTATTGATCTTTGTTTATTCTGTACTGGTGTAAACCGCAATCGGTTGTTTAGTGTAGATTTTGAGACACCATAGCTGTATGTCTATTTACAGGAGACGGTATGACAAATGTCCTCAAATACTTAATTTATTTCACTATTTGGTGGTTTGCTTCTACATTAAAGCAGATATATGGAATTGTACACACTTATCCCTGATTTATAAGCTTAAAAACTGCATTTCCATATTCTGTCGATTCTCTCGCATTTTCGCTGCCAATCCCTTTAAATGGGTGGTTATCGTATCATAGGTTCTCCGATACCAATCGTCGCTACTACTGTTGGTCTTCGATATAATCAATACGGACTTAATGGGATGTAAGTAGCATACCGTTTGCATTAAACCATTAGCATTTAAAGGGACGTTTCGTGATCCACAGCCTCGTCCTCCGATCACGAAATTGAGATCTTTATATCATCTGAGTTGCTGGCCCGAGTATAGTATATGTGTGGTTAATCTTATCTAAGGATAAAGGTAAATCATAAACAAAAATAAACGTCCTAGGATCGAGAAATGCACCCCTAACCGCTTGTTAAATTCGGTGAATATGAATCGGTTTAGATATGGCTATTTTTTCTTTGCACGGTTAGGTGATTTGGTCTTGTTGCCATGTCGACATTTTCACACTAGTTCAGTTCTCTTATTCATTGGGTCCTTGAGTTGGAGAATTTCTATTTTCTCATCTAGGCATAGATTGCACTGCCGGATGCCTTTTTATCATGTGTTGGGTTTTCTCGAATTCCCATGTTTAGTGTGAAAGTTTAGCCTTCCTCCGTCTTTAGTACCCGTACATATTTCGAAGCTCAGCCTCTTTACTGTACGTTGAGTGCTTGAAGGGATTGTGTGTGCTTGTAATTGTTTTTTTTTTTTTTAAATCCCTTAGCTATGCTCACATGATCTACTACACGAGTCTGTGCTAACCACCCCTTGTGGACCTTTTGCATCTGATAGGCATTTTCCTTCTAGGGGCAAAGGTCTTTGTTTCCTGTAATTGCAGCTGTTTGGGTTGTGTTTGTTGCGTTTGATGTTACGAAAATCGTGGGATTGTATTATAATTGCCAATGTACTCATGCAACTGTAGCTTACTTTGACCAATTTATTGTTGAGACCTTATTGGTAACTTGCCTCACTGGTGGGAGGGAAATGATTGTTCAACAATTTAATGAAGATCCCCCTATGTTAGATGCCACATTCTTACTATAGGGTGATCGGACCAATAATATGTTTCTACTTTTTTTTTTTTTTATTTTGTTATGTTTTCCTGTTTCTTATTGGTGTATGGGCTCGGCAGTGGAGCCGCTGTGATTTAAGGGGGGGGGGGGGGGGGTTGTTTGGGGTCTGAAGCAGTGAACTTTGAACGATTTTTCTTATTTTCCTAAATATGGTATATACATTCTATATATCATATTGTAGCCCATGTGTCCACAAAGTTTTAAAATCCATGACAATTTTTACTCTGGTTGCCATGGTAACCACGTTGGCCTCTAGGAGAGGAATTGGCTTAAACACTAGAACGAATGGAACTAGATAACTAAACATGCTACTGGGACAAACTTTGGTGACAATGCAGGAGGTAAATACGCATTGAACCATGAAGGCCGAATTTTTAATACTCGTTGGCCATGTCAACCGGCAATCGACAATCGATATTGTATTGGCATAATTTGAATTTGGACCAATTTTGAAAATCGGCTTTCATGTTCACTCTGGGCCTGTATTTGCTTAAGATGTTGTGCCACTTCATGTTCATCGCATGTGCGTTCTCTAGTTACGTTCTTTCTCGTTTTGGATGTTTGGTATTTTAACGAAACGAGTTTAGACCTCGAAACCTTAACAAGATTGAGGGGCTTTTGATTGTGGAAATATGTGAATTTATTTTTTTCAATTTCATTTTACAAACACTGAATTTCATAATTATTAATGAAAGAGTCATCGAAATAGGTGCATCCATGTCTCCTGTTATTAATTGTTAAAATAATTTCTTAAATATCGCAGGTGGGAAACAATAAAATACATAAAAATTCACTTACCCCGGTGACATTTATTACTTAAATTATGTAAAGGATAATATAAGATTTATTTACTTTACCTTAGCCAAATAAATTGTTAATAGTTCATAAAAATTCTTTTAAAATATCTTAAATATAACCCCTTGAATTTTTTTCACATGATAAAATACTTCACTTTGATCAGCTATATTTCGGGAACCGAATGTCGATGCGATCGAATAAAAATCATTTTGTAGATTACAATCTACCAATTTAGCCATTGCATTAATCTCATTTTCCTGGATTAGAAAAATTTTTTTATCATATTCGACCCCATACCCCCTTAAGGGCGTCATTATAATGTGTCGGCTTTGCCTTTTCAAAGACCTCCTTGTCTTTAATAAGTCCATAAAGTCTTTACTCATGGCTGTGGGTATGGTTTGATTATCGAGCATGGAGGTTGGATTCAATTATGTAAGACTGGTTGTGTATCGGGTTTCTGTAATGTTTGTGTGATTCTGTATGAAGGTCTAGTTTTTATATCCAGAAGTTAACTGACCTCAGGTTTGGTGTCCTGTTTTGTTTCTTCTTCTGACTTTATTTGTTATGTCAAGGATTGCATCCGACATATCGTTAACTTTTTGGCCTTTGGCCTTTTTTAACGGGCATGCGACTACAACCCGACTTTGAATCAATAGATTAATTATATAACGAATATGATCTACAACTTAGGGATTTTACTCCCGTTGTGCCGGGGGGAGGTCCAGGGACTCCCCCATACCCTTTTCCCAGGGATTTTTGCACGAAATTTATACCACATTAAGTGTCATAAGACACAAACCCAAATCAGAGCAATAAAAAAATACATGTGTTATTTCACAGCTGGAATTTGGGCAAACATTGTTTTTCAAAAGAGCGAAATTTGGCA
>JAMKCH010023965.1:0-20488 GCA_023653785.1 Ophioderma brevispina
ATTTTTCATTACATTACTGGTTTCATTCTAATACAACCCTCTCAATTATACTCCGTCACAACAACAAATTGGTGAATAATTCCTTTAGACTAGGTAAAAGTCCACGTGACCATGTCACGGATATAGTTCATTGTCTTTCAGTTGTATCCAAGTTCATTCAACAATGTTCAATATGTGTATTTCAGATTTTAGCATATTGTTGACGTACCTTTTCCTTAACTTTTTTTATACTTAACACCAATCTCCAAATAATTTTGTCGCCAACTCGATGCTTTACACCAAACAGGTTCTTAGTCTGAGTTATCATCAACACGCTAAAAATTCAGTTTATAGGTCAATTGCGAAAAACTCGGCAGCGTTGATCCGACACCCAATAGTACCGCAAGCTTGTAATCAGCACCCGACATCGACAGCACGTTTGTTAGCTGCAAAATTTATATTAAAATAGAGTTGCAAATAATATATTTTCCCAAAAGAATCGTAATTTCATCAATTTCTATTGGATTTCTCACAAAACTACATTCAACGACCAGCATTTTAATTAGTGTTAACTTTCTAGCACCATAATCGGAATACTAACTATTCTGCTATCTCAATTTCCTTTTGTAGCACTCGGGCAATTTGAATATATTTTCCATTTTGCAATTTACACATTTAAACATCTAACAGGGCGAAAAATTTCACAAGGCTAAGAACTCTACTATTAACCCATTTCAAGTATATCCAAAATAAAACTTAACGCAGACAAGGTTACACCATAGAGATTTTCTAGCTCTATGATTACACATTACTTCCCCACTTTTCTAGGGATACTATTTGACCCGTCCGCACCCACTTTCGAATACTATACGGCCTCTACATATCCATGGCAAAGGTGTGCAACCTAGTTGGCCAAACCTGAAGTTTTTGCTTAACTGATTTAAACGAAGACAAAACATACATTTTATTACATAAAATTAGGTTTTAAACATAATATGGTCATATAACTTACGTTTCTCGATTCTTGGTTTGTCCCCCATCACCGGTGAATAAACACACCACCATCGTCACCCGTCACACACATGGCCACTCACCACGCAACAGTTTTGTTACGGCAGCCAATGCAAATTTTTGGTTTTGCTATATTATTTATCGTAGCAATAAACCCAGTTTAATAATATGGATGAGTATGCTAAATCTTGCATACGGACTCTCATCCAAACATTTTAGATGAACGCATGATGTGCATACTTTGGAGGCCAAATCAAGAATGAAACAAACGTGTGACCCGCCACGCCTCAAAATTCGCGCGATAGCACTGCAGCTGACAAAACAATGTACTATTTAAAGCGCTCGCTCGGGCATGCATCAGCTCTAAATATTTGTTGCGGTATAACACCACTATAATTTTGCAATAGCGCCATCTTATTTTCCACATAGCCTGAGTTCTCCTGAGGTTTGCGTAACACAGTTTGTGATCACACATATCCAAAATTTGGAATTGACCAACTTCATGGAAAGACCTATATGTTTGTATTTCTTGCATGTTTTTTTGTGGGCCGCCAGCTATAGCTGGCAGGACCACTTAGCAATCCGTTGTGCATGTGTATGTGTGGATGTGTGTGTGTATGTGTGTGTCACAAATTGTTAAGTTTTTTTTTAAATTGACCTCAATTGAAAAGTTTAACTTCAATTGGAACCAAACTTCTGTCATAGGTGCACAATGGGATCCCTCATATGTTGATGAGGTCAAAGGTCATGTTGAAAGGTCAAAGGTCATGTGAGGTCAAGTTGAAAAATGGGCTTAAAATGTAAAATTGATCTAAATTGAAAACTTGAAGTTCAATTGGAACCAAACTTTTGTCATACATGTAGGTGCACCATGCGATCCCTCATATGTTGATGAGATCAAAGGTCACGTGCCAGGGTCAAAGGTCATGGGGCGGCCCACAGCTTATATTCTTTGAATATAGCGAGCGCGAAAGCCGAGAACCGCGAAATTCTAGTTTATTATGGGCCCCAGCATAGCTGTCAGGACCACTTTGCAAATCCCATTGTGTATACATTGTGTATGTCCAATTTGAAAAGTTAATTTTCATGGAGTGGCCCGAAGCTATAGTCTTTTGCATATATGAGCGCAAAAGCTGGGATCTGCAAATTTCTAGTTTGAAAAGATATTTTTTATGTTTACTACATTTTGTCTATTTCACAGACACTCCTGGAAGTCCATTCAGCGATGACTAGGTCGTTATTTCTTCAGCAAACCTGTCATGTTTTGAAAGCTTTGGTGTTAACAGAGGAACATTTTTGTAAATGGAAAATGTGGGAACCGTGACAGTCAAAATATATAATTGATTGACCAGGAACATCTTACTTTTATCACAATGGATGGATACAGACCATTTATGTGTAGATACTGTAACAGATATGTACACTCGTTTGAAAGATTAATGAAGCACGCTAGGAGGCATGAGCAAAAGTTTTTCTCTCGGCAGAATAAAAGGAAGAAATACAACGTAATCTACAGGAAATGCCGTACCAGTGTCTGTACAATAAAGACATGAAATATTGCACGAAAACTAGTCATGGCATTCAAACCAACGCACAAAGAAACAGCACTGGGCAATTATTATCGGAAATCCTTGGCATGTCACCTTGCATATCACACAAAAGGAAAGCATATTCGTGTGAATATTGTCAGAAATGCTTACACAAAATGGTAATCTTAAAAACCCACATTCGGACTCAAACAAAGGAAAAACCATATCAGTGTTGAATATTGTCAGAAATACTTTGCACATAATTATTCTGAAACGCAATCCGGACTCACACAAATGAAAAAAACAATTCAGTGTGAATATTGTCAGAAATGCTTTGACCATAATGGTAACTTAAACGCCACATCGACCACGAAAAGGAAAAACCATATCAATGTGAATATTGTCAGAAATGCCTTTGCTGGAATGGTGTTATGAAAAGACACATCCTGACTCACACAAAGGAAAAACCTATCGTGTGAATATTGTCAGAAATGCTTTGTACATAATGGTAATCTTAAACGCCACATACTGACTACACAAAGGAAAAACCAATCAATGTGTGAATATTGTCAGAAATGCTTTGAGGAAAGATGGTGTTTTAAAGAGCACATTCGGACTCACACAAAGGAAAAACAGACAGGTGTGAATATGTCAGCAATGCATTTACAAAAAATAGTAATCTTAAATCCCACGTCTGATAACACAAGGAAAACCATATCAGTGCGAATATTGCAGAATGCTTGCAATAAGGGTACTCTTAAACCGCCACTTCGGACTTCACACAAAGGAAAAACCAGATCAATGTGAATATTGTCAGAAATGCTTTGCACAAAATAGTAGTCTTAAATGCCACATTCGTACTCACACAAGGAACAAACCTATCAATGTGATAATTGTCAGAATGCTACAAAAACACAAAAAAAATTAAAATTAATCTTAAATCCACATCCTTACTCACACAAAGGAAAAACGATATCATGTGAATCTTGTCAAATTCTTTAAACACAAATAGTCATCATCTTAAAATTCCACATTCTGACTCACACCAAAGAAAACCAGTACAGTGTCAATATTGTCAGAAATGCTTTGCAACAAATGGTAATCTTAATGCACATTCGGACTCACAGAACGTACAACCATGTCAGAAATACTAACTTTGTACGAATAGGTTCTGACTTGCACTAAGGGGAAATCCAGATCGTGGTGGAATACCGGTCCGTAACACAGGGGGAGGGTGTGGGGTGGGCGGTGGCAACCGACCTCCAAGTGAACAACAGGGGAAAAAGGTCCACTTTTGTCCTGATTTTTTTTTTTAGGAGAGTTTGTAAATTGTTGATCACTTACATAGGCTATGTACCGATACGGGTCGTGCATGCAGAAACAAGCATCTCATTTGGCCTTTTGAGCTGGTGTTCTTAGTGGGCAATTTTGCGGCAGAAGAAAATGAACAGTGGCATCTATCCATTTTGTGAAAACAAAATTGCTTTGGTTAATATTTCTCTCCAAAATTGGATGTCTAGTCCACAGGTGATCATTTGATAGACCTCCTCATTTTGAGTCCTCTTACCACACATTAAGAGTTTATAAATAGAACCATGGCATGAAGGGTCATGTCATATCCACATCCTCATACGTCCAATTTTACCTCAAAGAGATTTTTTAGGGCCCTATTCGACTTTGCATCAAGTAGAAAAGTATAGTAGGAATCCAATAATCATGGAATCTAAATCTATTATGGTCTGTCCAAATCTTGCAAAACCTGCGAGATGCAAATAATGACATTTGTTTTTGAATTGGATTTGAAATTTTCTTTCTGAGCAAGGGTGTGGGGCATTTTGTGTGGTTTTGGCAGGAATTGTGCTGTAGGGAAAGAGTATGAGTGCCCTTGTTTGGCCTACAATATGTACCTGTGTTGGCTTGGAGATGCATTTGCAGCCTGGTCTGATCGCTAGTATGCCTACAATTATGTATTTATTTATTTAACCCAACCATGGGCAGGGTAACATACCTTGGCAAGGTTTAAGTTATTTTAAAAATGGATGGCCCGCGATGTAAGGATATTAAGTTTGCATCTTGATAGATTGGCCTTCATATCAAAACCCCCATCTGTAAAGTTTCGCGTCGATATTTCAAGGCGTTTTTAAGCGAGAGCTAAAAACATGATTTTTAAGCCCCATAAGAGTACTCTGGTAAAAAAATTAAATTTGGTCGACCAAAATGGGGCAGACATTTTTCGCATCATACTTCCAAACCAACAATCCTTTGGCTCTAAGATTTCATCACAGGGTAGATGAGAAAAGGTAGTATAGCTCTTTCCTTCTGATACCAACATGTGACCACTTCCGGTAAAGTCTGGGGACGAGGCTAATTAGCGATCGTGCCATGACCTTTAATATATATAACCCTCAGGAGGAAATATGATGCTGACAATTTCCTGAGAATTTCACAAGTTGAAAGTGATTCTCTGCCTGTGATGTCCTTATATCTATAAAACTGAAAAATTAATTTTTGCCACATAACTGAATTAGGAAACGACCGCCTCCTGACTAAACTTTTGTGTATTTGAATTTAACACTCGTATTTCCCCCCTGAAAACATGTGTAACGCCTCTTCCCAATTTTTTTCCACTCTTATTCCCCAAGAACATTCTCATTGTATTCAACAAGGTTATGCTTATAACAAAAAGGTGAACTTCTACCAGCTAGATCCCAATATCCGAATATAATAAACTTGGTGTTGGGTAGTGTGGATGCAAAACAGCAGTGTGTGTCTGGTTATCTGTGCATCTTATTGAGCTCATTTGAAATATTTTCTCGATTGGCTCATTAATTAACAAGTGTACTTCTAACCAGATCCCAATTGTCCATTTGGATAGTGGTGGATGCAAGTAATAATCCATGCACTGTGGTCATATTCCTTTGTACATACGAATGACTCATTGGAGCTATTATTCACTTTATTTGGGCTTTATTCTTAAAATCTGTAAAATAGGTGGGCTATAGAGGTCATATTGGGGTCATAGTTTCGAATCACTTCGAACACAGGCTTAGACATGATGGCTTTTAATGATCTTATCCCATTTTCGAAGAAAAAAATTAAAAAATGCCGAACCACAGGGTGCCCCAACGAAAAAAATCAGATTTTTGACCATAACTTGATAAGCTTTTGTTTATCACTTTCATTTTTGTGGGCAAAACCCTTGTTTTGGCCTCAAGGAATCATTCCTATGGCACTTTTATCCCACCACGACTTTTCGTTTCTCGATAATGTCCATTTTTAAGTAGCTTAAAAATTTGGACTTTTAAAATTTTGGCCCGGCTTTCCCCCAAAAGTTTAAATTGTAACCGTGGGGGGGGGGCGTGTGAGGGCCATCATCAGAATGTATTTATGATTCATCATTTTGTTGAAGATAACAGCTGTGACACTTGCCCATTTTCCTGTGGCATCAATTTAAATTTGACAAGAAAAACCTCTTCATATCGGAATGTCAGGGGTCACAAACTTTCTTATGTGTGGGTTTCAATGGAGGGCATTTTTTATGACTTAAAAAGCCTATAGTTGTAAAACCGCAAACACCACGCAAGTCAAATTTCAGCAAGTGTTCATAAATAAAACTCAACTTTTTGAATGTTAAAATCACTATTATCAATCGGATGCGCATTTATGGGAAAGCGCCCTAGAGCTCAAATTTTATAAAAGTAGCAAAAAACCAGCATTTATTAAAGGAAAACGAAAGACTATGGTGAGATGAAGTTGCATTGCATGATTCCTAATACCCCAAAAAACATGGTACTTGACAAACCAAATTAAACGCAAATTAACAAAAAATAACTGGTTATGGTCAAAAATCAAAATTTTTGACAATTTGGGGCGGCCCATTTTGGATTTTTTCGATGGGGCACCCTGGTTTTGCACTTTTTTCATTATTTTCCTCGAAATGTGGGATCAGGATGATTAAAGTCATCATTTTTTTTTCAATGAAGCCGTGTTCGAAGTTGATTGAAAAAACATTGACCATTCATAGCCACCTCTACTGTAAAGACAATAAAAATTATTTTAAAAGATATACAAAATATGACAATAAGAAGTGACAAGAAATTGAGGCATGAATCCGTTTTATGTGACAAAGCATCTTTTTGGGTGCCCACTGAAAAAAAACCATATAGTGAAACAGGGAAGAAATAGAAATGTTCTAAACATGAATGTCCGTTTTTTTCTACCTGCTTTCTTCTTAACGTACATAAAAAGCGAGGGTTTAAAAAACATTTTGAAATTCCAAACCTTATTTATTATTCATTTTTCCATGCACAAATTGTCAAGGTTTATTACCCCAGACACCATCAATTCAGCAAATTGAAAGGTGCATGGTCTGAGCGCTAATAGCCTTGTCCAGGGGACCCCAGATTTACCGGAAGTGGTCGAAATTTTGGTATCAGCAAGAAGAAAGATGCGATTTTTTCATTTACCCTGGTCTTAGGGCTAAAGGAGTTTGGTTGGATGTTAGGAGGGCCGAAAATGAGGTACCATTTTGGTCGACCAATATTAAAACTTTACACAGTTACGTCTATGGGATTAACAGTAACATTTTTAAGCTCTAACATTTAAAAATGGTTTTTGTTGATGAATATTGGCCAAAACTTTACAGATGGGGTTTTGGGGTGAGGGCCCTTCGATCGAAGATGAAAAATTTATAGATTTTAAAATAGGGCACATCCCCTGTAAAAATCATTTGCACAGTTGGTGCTAGGCATATTAAAAGCCTCTTGAGTTGAAATCATCATTATGAAAACCAGGGTAAAAAACCTGGCAAAAAATGGTTTTGACGGTCAAAACTGTCAAAACTAATTTGGTAGTCACAGTTGAGCAAATTTTGTCTTGACGCGGGTAGAAGCAGCATTGAATATATTGATGATTGAGCCTGAAGAGGTTAATGTCATTTTGAAGAGAATTGATTAGCTAATTTAAAATAAAAAAGAGCAATTTTAAAGGCCATGGCCCGATCGCTTATTAGCCTCGTCCCCAGAAGCCCCAGAAGTTACCGAAGTGGTCAACATTTTGTTATCAAAAGAAATCTACTATTTTCTCATTTACCCTTGTGAAATCTTAGAGCCAAGGATGTTGGTTTGGAGTTTGATCGAAAATGTGCCCCCATTTGGTCGACCAATATTCTTTTACACAGTACCATATGGGCTTCCCAAGTCACGTTTTTATCTCTCGCATCAAAACGGATTGAAATATTGGGCGCAAACTTTAAACAGATTGGGTTTTGGAGTAAGGCCCATCTATTATAATGAAAACTTCATATCTTTAAATCGGCCATCCCCTTTAATTATGACACTACAAAAAATAAGGTGTAAATTATACTCGATTCTCGTTGATACGTTCGTCCCCCTTGAATTTTTGGACCTATTCTATAAGTCGGAAAGGGCTCTACCGGGAATGAAAGAATTCAATTGCCGTCCACAACGGGACACCCCCGGTCATATAACCACTCACCTGCCACTAAATACAATTCATTCATGTATGGAAAACTGCACTATATCGTATTTCCAGGCCTTAACATAACAAGTGTGCTCAAATTAACATGATTAACAGAATTCCGTGTGCCTCATTGAATTTTTTCAATTCACCTCCCATAATGGTACAGGGTCACTTATCAGATGAATCGAGTAAGAAATAATGGACAATGTTTGTGACTTGAGTGCGCCTTGAGTTTTTAATTTGATGTGACCGTGCTGAGGTAAGGATGATTGAGATAACAAAATGTTTTGACCATGCATGCATTTGTACCATGTTTTTTGCCTGTTTTCAACCATTTCGACATAGCGTGGGCTGATTGTCCATTTATTAGCACTATTTTATAAAAATCTAATTAATATCCTCCATGAGAATGAAATTCACAGCTGCAGCAGTTTTTGACATCCTGAATTTTAATCTCTGGCACCATTTTGGGGACAACCCTGTAGTAGCTTTTTGACCTGGCTCGACCATGCATTGCTTTGTTACTTAGTTTTTTTGAAACTTTTCTTGAATGAATTTAACAATTGGAATCAACACATATTGTTCTCAGCATAATTATGTACATTTGTAGGAACCAAGTTGTGGGAAGATAATTTGATCCAAACATATCCATATAACATTGGATGATTACGCCCATATTTCTTGGTCTTGCTATGAGTTAAAATATTTAAATATTTTTCCAACTCGTAACTCAACCTATAAATATAGGCTCAATCAATCAATTTTTAAATTTTATACCAAATTAGGAGGTTTGACCATAAGTCTAGTTTGACAACTTACGGGCAGTACCTTAAGATGGCGACCCTAAACTTACAACCTGCCTAGATTACAAGGAAATCTTTTTCCTCAAAACGTGTTGTTTCTTTAAAGTTTTGAAAAAAGTGAAATCTGACTTTTTTGTGCATATTCATGTACAAATTAGGGTTGACCAGTTTTGACTATTTTTAGGTGGTCAAAACCTCCCGGTTAAAACCAGGTTAAACCGGTTTTACCGCTCCGCCCGCCCGGGTTTTACCCGATCAACAAGGCTGAAACGTTTTGAACTGATTCAAGATCAACAGTTTTGTGATCACCTATCCAAATACTTGACTTGAACACAACTTCATCGACCATTGTTTGTATATTTGTGCATGGTTTTTATTATGGGCGCCAGCATAGCTGGCAGACCACGTTGCAATTCCGTTGTGCGTGTGTATCATATGTGTGTGTCCACTAAAATTTAGTTTTGGAATGGAGCGGCCCACAGCGTACCTTCTTAATATAGTAAGCAAGAAAGCCGGAACGGCGGATCAAGTTTGAAAAGGATCAAGTTTTTTATGTTGGTTTACCCATAATTTTGGTTTATTCACGACGGCTCTTGGAAAGTCCATTCAGCGATGACTGGGTCACCATTTCTCCGGGCGACCTGTGCATGTTTTTGACAGCTTGGTGTTACCAGAGGAACATTTTTGAATGGAAAATCATGCGGAACCTGACAGTGTAAAATTGAACAATTTTATTGACCAGGACATTTTTATCACAATGGATGGATACAGAAACCATTTATGTGTAGATACTGTAGCAGATATGTACACTCATTGAAAAAGATTAATGAAGAACGCTAGGAGCATGAGCAAAAGTTTTCTCTCGGGAGAATAAAAAGGAAGAAATACAACGTAATCCTACAGGAAATGCCGTACCTGTCTGTACACTAAAAGGAAGCCAGAAATGCTTTTTGCTCGAAACGTAGTCATATGCATTCACACTGACTGCACAAAGAAAAACAGCCACCAGTGCAAATTGTCCTTGGCATTTACCTTGAATTATCACACAAAAGGCAAAACCACATCATTGTGAATATTGTCAGAAATGCTTTGCATAAGTCTGATGTCTTAAAACACCACATTCGGGCTCACACAAGGAAAAAAACCATATCAAGTGTGAATATTGCTCTAGAAATGCTTCTTTACACAAAATGGTAATCTTAAAAAAACCACACATTCGGACTCACACAAGGAAAAAAAAAAACCACATCAGTGTGATATGTCAGAAATGCTTTACACAAAATGGTAATCTAAAAACCACAATTCTGAAATCACACAAGGAAAAACCATATCAGTTGTCAATATTGTCGAACATGATTTGACAAAATGGTCTTTCTGAAAAACGCCCACATTGACTCACACAAGGAAAAACAAAATCAGGTGTGATCACGTATGTCAGAAAGATTGTACAAAATGGTAATCTTAAACGCCAATCATGACTCACACAAGGAAAAAAAAAAAATATCAATGTGAATATTGATCAGAAAGGCTTTGCTGAAAATGGCTATATTTCTTAAAGAGCACATTCTGACTCGCAGCAAACTGGAAAAAAGAAAAAAACGTGTAATCGTGGTGATGTGAATCATTGTCGAAATGCTGTGTCCACGAAATTAGTAGTCTTAAAATCACATTCGGACCACACAAAGGAAAACCACATCAGTTGTAATATTGTCAGTCAGAAATGCTTTACACACAATAGTAGTCTTAAAAACCACATTCTGACTCACACAACGCGAAATAACAAAACATATCAATGTGAATATTGCCAGAAATGCTTTGCTGAAAATGGTATTCTTAAAGAGCACATTCGGACTCACACAAAAGAGGAAACAACCGTTATCAGTGTGAATATTGTTCAGAAATGCTTTACACAAAATAGTAATCTTCTTAACCATCCCAGCTACTGACAGCCCACAAAGGAAAAAACCACTATCGTGAGCAATATGGTCAGAAATGGTTTTCACGAAATTATAATCTTAAACGCCACATTAGGACTCACAGAAAGTAAATCATTGTCAGAAATCATTTGTACGAATAGGGGTATACACACTAAGGGAAACCACATATATTGTGAAACGGGGGCCCATACGCAGGGGGGTGGGGTCGGGAGGCTGGGGGTGCGGTTTAGCACCCCTCAAATTGAACAACAAGCGGGAAAGTTCCACTTTTTCCTGATTTTTTTTTAGAAGAGGGTCCAAAATTTCGAAAAAAAGTTTGACAAAGAAAGTCTTCTTTTCGGTGAGTTTTTGGAAATGGAAAAAAAAAAGTCCAAAAAAGGAGGCATTTTAGGGGGCGTTAGGTCAACTTAACAAAAAAAGTCCACTTTTTCGAAAAAAGGTCCACTCTTTCTAAGTCACGCACCCCAAAATAAATCCTGTACCGCCCTGGTTAGAATAAATGTCAAAAATACAGGGTGTCTCAGAAAGAATGTTATCCTCCCACCTTTGGAAACGGCACTTTTCTTCTTAACAAACTAAAACTTAACAAATCGGCCTGGATTATAAAGAAAAAATCTTTATTTTTCGCAAGATGTGTTATTCTTTAATGTATTAAAGTTTTGCAAAAAAAGTAATCTGACTCTTTGTGCATATTTAAGTAGTAAAAAATTTAGGTTTGGCGCCAGTTTTCAATATTTTTAGGGTTTTCAAACCTCCCGGTTAAAACCAGGATTGAAAAAACCGGTTTTAAAATGATCAACCCTGAAACTGTTTTTGATCTGATCAAGATCAACAGAGTTTGTGATCACAACATATCAAAATTTGGACCAACTCAGGAAAGACACTATGTTTGTATATTTGCATGGTTTTTGTGGGCGCTAGCGGACCGACTATTAGAAATCACTGCCCTCCAATTGAGATGAGTCTATTTCGATTTGAAGCATTTTGGATCCCCGTCTGAAGGTCATTTATAACTTAATCAACAGTGTTGATAAACAATCGTGACACAAAAAGGTGTTTGGACATGTTTTAGGGGTGAAAGGTCAAGATGGAATGATTTGGAAAATTACCGGATGGCCCCCCCATGATGTCATAATATGCAAATTGGAGTCACCATTAGCTAAAAAATCCATATTTGGGCAGATCGTGGACAACTACAAATGCCCGCCCAGATAAGATGACAAGAACTATGTTTTGTGGGTACTCATGTGTCACTACAACTTGTCACCTGCAAATACTACGACTATGCAAATTAGGCCTTCAATGTCGATTAGATAATCTCGTTTTTTGGGGGTAATTGCGTAATTTAAAATTTAGTACTTACAAATCTCTACATAATTCTTACTTTTCTTTACCGTAAGGTATGCAATGAGTACAGACTAATGCACGCTAAGATTAATGTGCCGAAAAGAACGTGAAGAACAGGAACTCTACAGTCTCCAAAGACTCTCTGCCAACATGCATCTTTATGTGATATCCTTTATTGTACCATGGTAGTTTTACACCCTCAGGTAAATTTAAAGAGATAGAAAGAAAGGAAAAATTGGAGCAGCTTCAATATGGATGCGACATTCTCTGCCAATCATGTAAGTCCCAATATCGCAGGCTATATGTTTGTGGTAAGATACCTACCATGTGATCAGCAAAACTCTGTGATGATCTTGAAAAGAGTTGGATATCCCGTCTGATGGGAGATGATACACAAACCAGAAGCATTATACAGGAAGCATCATCCCCTTCATAGATTGCCTTCTCGGGGACCCATCCTTCAAACTAGAGTGCCTTTTCTGTGACCAAAGCAGAGATTAAAGGCATTACCATAAAACTTAGGCACCCTCCGCAAAGTTATACTCATGGAAGAACAAGGGAGCAACGTGAATCACATTCCCAGAAATGGGTGGGTTCAACTGTTACGAGTGTCAAAATGTCGCTCTCCTTCGGAAACTTGGCAGGTTTACAATGACGTCCAAGACTTGGCCGCCAACAACATTGATGACCATGGAGCTAGCATCTGAGAAAATTCATACCAGCTGACACCATATTGGTTTCCCCTGCTGTTATAGCTTGTAAAGAGCTTAAGAGATAGCTCAAAGGTAAAGTCTATGGGCAGGACCTCACCCGTTGTGCAGTGCCAGAGAGTCAATGGAAAATTATATGGATGATGACTGTCAGTCTCAGATAAATTGTTCCAAAGCAAGCATCTCACCATTATTCTGCACCGGTTTGGCACTCTGACAGTTTATGATTTTGGTTTAGAGTTAAGAACAGCCCTGGCCAAGGACCCCTGGATCAAAGCATCAACATAGGCCTATAACACCCAAAATTATGACAGAAGAACAAAATCGTATTCCATGGGAAAATGGCATACTCAAATAAATCACTACTAATATCCATGGCAGCAAAATTGTCAACATTGCTGTTAGGGGATTATGATACAGGAAACAGTGCAAATGGAGTCGAAAGCCAGAAGACAAGAATGCTGCCAGGGAGATGGGTTGCAAGGTCAGCTTAGCTTGAAAGTCAACCTCGACGCTCAACACACCAGAAGTTCTCCACCCTTCACTTCAGGCGTTATGGCCACAGTTCCTGATGGCTACTCATTCACACCATTTTTTTAGACTGACAGCAAGGCAATATGTCCGTGCATGGATTAGGAGACTTCATCTCTGAAACTGGAAATCGATGGACTCACTTAAAGCTTGCCAGAATAATTGCCACGATTGCAACACCCTGATCACTGGTCCACCATTTTCCCGGAGTATAAGCTGTGGATTAGCTCAGAAAACAGATGCCCAAAATGTTAACTGACTACTTTGTGTGCCGGTGTGACTACCTTTGTGAAGGAGATGTTGGTTCTTTATGGTCACTTCTGTAGGTGTTTCAGCAGTTTCTCAGACCGATAGTTTGGTTTTTCATATCAACAAAAACACACAGCACAAAAAAGCAAGGCAGCGAAGATACCAGTAAGAATCTCATTGTGCTTGAGGCATGTAGTTCCAATGTCCAAAGACTGAAAAATGCTTTCTGGTTGGTGGCTGACAAACAAACTATGTTTGTGAATTGGCCTCCTGGATTTATGTACAATATGGATAGCACACGATGGATCAGAGTTGGCAAAGAGTCATCGAAGAACCGCCAGACATGACAGAATCATTTTCCTCACATTTTCGTTTTGGTGTGATTACAACATAGCCACTCTCTAAGTTAATCAGTCTTTAATCATTGCATCGTTATGTTTGTGTGCATGAACGAGTATTGTAGACTTTGTAGTTCAGCATTAATACAACGATAAGGAGGAAATATATTTTGTAAAACATGTCGCAAAACAATTGTGCTAATATGGTAGAATGTTCTTTGTTTATAATTGGTTGTTTTGAAGCCCAAAAACGTACTGTTTTGTGCATTGATGTGAGTGATATAGGATTCGTGAGGAATCATGGGGGGACGATGTTGTTGATATGTGTCTGTCCGTTACCCCCGCTACATAATATTACTGTTGGCATGAACTGATCACTTTGCGATCTATTTAGTAAACACACCTGTTTGACTTGACTCTTTGTATTCTTGGAACTTTGTGTCAGGGTGACATGTAGCAAAGTACCGAACAATATCTTGCATTCTTTGGTGTCAACATCAATTTATGTTAAATGGCATTAAGTATGTTTAATCACAATTTATCTATTTAGTACAAAGTAGTACAGTGAACTTAACTTGCTGTCAAGAAAGCTCGTCACTTCATGACCATTTCAGTTCCACGGTGAGTAATGTTATTGTTTTTTGAGCGATGGGATGAGGCTCATTTCATGATGCCCCCCTTCAGAATATTTGGAAGACGACGGTGACAAATTCTTGGGTCACCCATGCGTAGCCGAAAAAAATTGCGTTTGTTGGTAGAAAAAGGTCGACTCTTGGCAATTCGCACCCCCCACATAAATTCATGGCTACGGGCCGTTCATGACAGGGAGGTAAATAAAACATAGAAACTGGGTGGGCCATGGCCACCCAGTTAATTATTGGGCCCCACCCAGTTAAATTCAGTCTGCCCCCAATGACCCAAACATGGGCACAACCAGTTAATTATTGACCAACCAGTAAATTTATCGGGCCCAAAACATATATTGATGAAGTTGCAGTATTTCAGTTAAATTAATGAATTCTAATAAAATCGTCACTGAGCAATACTCAATAGGCAGAATGACTCTACACCTTACCAATTATGGTATTCTAGGGTAAGTTGGAATCCTTAAAGGATGCAGTGGCGGTGCACAGACCTCTTTTGCTGGGGGGGAGGAGGGGGAACAGAGGGCAAAGTTCTTTTTTTGAGGGGGGGGGGGGGTAAAATAATGTAAAAGTGAAATTCTCTGGGAAAATAAGTATCAAATATTTGGAGATTTTTAACCAAATTTTTTTTAGCACACAAATCTATGATTTACCCCAAAATTTGGTGATTTTGGCTTCAAATCGCCGAATTGTCCAAAACCCCTCATTTATTTCTTTGGCCGGGGGGGGGGGGGGGGGGGGGGGGGAACTAGGGGGTCAAGAAATTCCACCCATGTGCCCCCCCCCCTCACGTTGCCGCCCTGAACGGTGCCTCAGATGTCCTGATTAGGCGGCCCTCAATTTTCATCAACAAATCAGTTTCTTTGCATAATGCTTGTCCATATTGCTAATCACTGTGTGATAACTAAGCTTCAAATCTAATTCCTTTGTTTAGAAATGACTTAAAATCACAACTGATGATATAAAATTATGGATCAGGAATTTTTGTTACACCCGGTATCCTTGGCACTGTTAACTAACTGTGCCAATTAAAATGTTTTATTGCATGAACACAAAAACTCCATTAACATACTCTAACTTGTAATTAAGCATTGTATGTGATCAGCTTTATAGTTTCTAGATTATTATTTTTATTACTACACAAAACATTCTATTTCAAAATCTCTGAGGTCATCTTACATTCCCTTTGGATTTAAATTATTTTTTAAAAAGGACAAATTGAACTGGCACTACATTCATAATTACTCCTATTTTGATTGGTTGTAAAAGTGCTACCAAGGAAAAAAAAAAAATAAAAAAAAAATATATTATATACTATTCCTCAATACTTTCTTCATTTTATAAAGAATTAAAGTCTTCAACCTTCTTATTCTAAAGGTTCTGAAAATACCCATGTCTTTGTTAAGCTTTATGAACTCGTGTTTTCATGAGAAGGTCTGCACGATGATGCAGAAAACTTTGATGAGAACCACTGACATCCTGTCTCATGTATTTTATAGTACGTGATACTCCTAGTTTTTTGCACCTCAAGACCACCATATCGCAACCCTTTAATACAACTTAAAGAGATTTTTTGGGATACAAATTCTATAAATTTGATTGGTTTTAGAACAACTAACCAGAGAACGGTGTGAAATGTTTATTGAACAAACCTAAAGGAAAACACAAAAACATTATTTTGAAACTTTTTGTCTTATTCGGTTTTGAAAGGTTTATTGAACAACGGAAAAGAAAACGCCAAACCTATTTTGAACATGGTGTTCTGTCTAATCAGCCCATCGAGAATGCATTCTAAATCTTGTTTTTAATACTAAGACGGAGTTGGGGCTTCGTTCACTTCATTGGTGATTTATTAATTGGTAAGCAGTTCTAAAAAATATGTAAAAATAATGTTTTTGAAAATTGAGTGATTTTTCTTCCGGAATGTCCGTGTGTCTCTTGATGTTGTATATAGGTATTGCAGTAAATCTTGCTACAGATGATGGTATAATAATGTACTTAAAATGTTTCAATAAAATAACTATATAGTCATTTTTAGTATTTATTTGAATTCCAAAAAAACATTTTTGTTTTTTATAAATAGGAAAGTTGTTGAGAATTTTGGAAAATAAAGTTGGCCCACACATAAATTATTTTTCCAGTACTTGTTTTGGTCAATTATAAAGTTGACCCACCCAGTAATTAAATTCTATTACCTCACTGCAAGACGTGGTAAAAAGGGGACAAATATGGGAAACCGATGATTCAACATCCAGTTTCTATGTTTATATTACCTCCATGGTTCTTGCTCCATGGTATGTAGCTCTAACCAGCCTCACCAGTTTCCTCTGGAACCATCTTCTTCCTTCTCTTCCCAGGCACCAATACACCATCTCTCTTGGGATGCGGTCATATGCTTTTTACAGGTCCACAAAGGTGAAAAAGAGATCTGTGTTGACTTCAAGATACTTCTCCTGCAACTGCTTGATGATAAACACTGCATCTGCTTGTCCTTTCCCTGGGCTAAGCCAATTGATATTATCATGTCAATAAAGCTTTGCCGTACCTCTCCTCTATGATCTTCTCCAGAACCTTCATTGCATGTTCCAACAGCTTGATCCCTCTAAAATTGCCACAATCCAGGGGGTCACCTTTGTTTTTATAGATGGTGACAATTTCACTAAGTTCCCACTCATTTGGCATTTCCTTTGCATGCCAGACTTCCTCAGCAGAGAACGCAGCATTTTCTTCTCCTCCTTGCCAAGGCACTTTAGAAGATCAACTGGTACACCTGATGCTCCAGCCGCTTTGCCAGTCTTCATACTTTTCAAAGCCGCTCACTTCTTCCAAGGTTATTTCTGCCACGTCCTTCCACTGGGGACAATCCTCAAGGTCTTCCCTATCATTCTTCCACATTTAGAAGATGGTTGAAATACTCCGCCATCTACTCTTATCCCCTCCTCATCTGTCAGTGCTCTCCATTCTGGTTTTTTTTGATGACGCTACTCACCAATGTCCTGTCTTGCCTTGCCTCTTTGCCTTGCCACTTCTAGATCACCTTTTCTCCTTCTTCCGTCTCCATGTTGTCATACCAGTCCGACCATGCTTCAGCCTTTGCTTTGGCCACCGCTTTCTTTGTCTCCCTTTTCTCCTCCCTTGTAAGCTTTTCTCTGGTCTTCAACTCCCTCCTGTACCCCCATGTATATATCATTAATCAAATAATGTTAAAACTAGAAAACCTGATGAGATGTACAAACCCCGCTTTAAGTTACATATAGAGACATGGGACTTTCAAAATAATAAAGGCATGTTGATCCGAAGACTTGATTTTTTGGTGAGGGTGTAAAATGAAATCCTCCCACCTCAAACTCAATAGCCCTAAACACCAGACCCGTCATCCTTCCTCAGAACATGCTGACCAATGTACACTATCGCCTTCGCCAACCGGTCAACACTTCTTCTTCCAAATTTAACATTTGCAAGTCCTCAGTTCTCATCCTATCCATACTTCACACCACACTTACTCTTATCATTGCTCTCTCTGTCCTCCTCAGAACTCCCATCTCATTTTGGCTCAGACACCATTCACTCACTCCCATACAGCATCACGGGTCTCACAAGCGCTTCACACCTACTTGCATCTTCAAAGGAGTATCTTTTTCCCTTGCAACACTCCCCACATTCCCTGAACTTCACCCACCCATGCTCACTCTAGCTGCCACAGCCACATCGCATCCCCCGACCCCCACTACCCCTGTCCTCCAAGTATGTGAACTCCTTCAGCGATTCCACCTCATCACACAACTTTTCATCCTGTTCCACCATCCCTCTGCAGCACCGTTCGCATCTCCTACACATAAAATCTCTTTCCCAACCTTGGGGCACACTCTTCATCTGTTTGTGCATCTCCCCGATCCATTTACCGCACTCTCACCCACACTGAATTGCTATCACTCCTCTTCCCACACACCACATGGGTCCACCTTCTCCCTCTCCATCCCGCTCACCAACACTTTTGTCTTCCAAGGTTTACCTTTAAACCCTTACTCTCAAAGCCTTCCTCCCTTTCCAAACTTTCTCCCTCATTCCCTCCATGTCCTTGCTCATTAAACCAAGTCATCAGCATGACACATCTCACTCATCAAACCCTCTTTTGCACTCTCTTAGATCTACCATCAATCACAATTGCAAAACCAACGGCGAAAACACAGAACTCTGATGCTTTTCTGACCATTTCCTCTTTGTACATAGCCATTTTCAACTGGTTAAAGTGATGATCAGTAATAGCTGTTTTGGGCATGTGTGATTATGACGGCCAACTTTGGTCATTCTGGCATATATAATGGTCATAAAATCAAACAAAGTGTCCTAACAGGCTGAAAATTTCAGCACTATCTCTACTATAAAATTACATGCAAGTGCTACAAATACCATTCACAAATCAAGATGAAATTTTAACATACTCGGGGTGGCCCCTATGTTAAATCTTGTTTTTTAAGGTGGGACACTTTGACTCACATCTTGCATTTTATCAAAAAATTGTGCCCCCTTTCTTACATGTTGTGGATGTTTCTAACATCAAACCTCCGCATCCAACATACAAAAGTATACAGTTTTTTAGCCATGCATATTTTCAAAGATTCCAATCCTCAAGGTCTGGATGACTATTCAGGGTGTACTAAATTATACTGGGTGATACAAAAGAAAAAGTACAACAAAATTGAAATTACTTCAAACTTCATGATTTTTTCACAGGTAAGTGAATTTGAAAATAAACTTCGTATGTTTGAAAAAGTGTTAGAAACGCTCTTTCAGGAAATATGTAACTTGCAACACATTTGATCAGCTATAGTGGACTATATAGGGTGGGTTAAATGAAGCTAATACATTTCATTTAATGCCATATTTCCCCTATTCAACAGTCAGCCAAAATACCATTAAATCCCCATCAGTTCAAAGTCATGCCTTAATTTTTGAAATGTAATGTCAAGATTTGAGTTCATTTTTCATATAGCGTGTCCAAATATGACTGTTATTTATACACCGATCGTTTTGAAATTCATTCCATATCAGATCTCTAATCTAATGATTTCAAATTATCTGTTTGTTGGTACCACTTACGACCATTGTTATGGAGTTATAAGGTAAAAATGACTAAAATGGTAAAAAGGTAATCTCAATTTGTACAGGGGTCACATTAAAAGGTTACTGCTTTAGATTGTTAACATACTTCAAATTATTACCTAGGTAAGAGGGACTCCACTAGTAATAGTTTTTGATTATGAAATGTTTACTTTACCGAGATAAAAGTCAAAGAAGGTCAATATTAATGCCAATTGGATTATGTTTCCCCATGACCCTAGTTTGTTGCATAACCATGAGAACTATACTGCATATGGTACAAACTATTCCCCTTATTTTAAAGCATTAAGCAAGATGAACAACAAAATGTGAGCAACTTCTGATTTTTTGACCGTTACAAATAGAAAATTGAACCTTTTTTTACCATTTTAGCCATTTTTACCCTAAAACTCCCAAACCATGTCAACGATGGTAACAACTATACAATTTTGGATACTTTGACTCGACAACAATATGACATAACATTTCAACATTATTGGATATTTTTAAAAGGTTTGACCCCTTTGTAAACTAAATTGGCTCTATTGAAAAGTGACACCACCTTTTGAGAGTGCCTGCTACTACCTAGCATTGAATATAAGAGTGGTCCAGACTAACTACCAAAGTGCCAAACCTTTTCTGTAGTGAGGGGTAAACGATTGTGTTTGAACCAAATACATGGGGGTAGATGCATTGGTGAATGTATGATACCTGCCCACACATGACTGTAGATAAAATCCTCAGAACATTGGTACATAAAGGAATAACCAGCGGCGGCTCCAGAATCGGAAACGCAGCCCTGGTTACATCATTATACGCCTAACGAAAC